>QLOT01001694.1:0-10225 GCA_003313875.1 Russula aff. compacta
GGGGGCTTTATATACTAGAGTACTACTGTGGCTGTACATATGCCGCTCTGTGACGCGTCCTCGCGGTGGGACGCGTCCTCGCGGCAAGGTGCCGTGTTGAAACGCTTGGTGCTGGGTATGTAGTAAGCCTCTATGAGTAAGTACTATGAAACAAGTCAGCAGAAATGAGTAACGAGTCAGCAGAATTATGAAATGTGTATTAGTAGTTGTAGATTAGTAAGGAGCCGAAGGGATACGAATCTGAGGCGAGGCAGTCCAAGCGTAATAGGGATATAGTAATGTAAGGAAGGAGGTGAGGTGGCTTGGTGCCGGAGCGTGGGAAAGAGGTTACCATAAAAGGAAGGAGAACATGATGTAAGCAGAACCAGTCCGGAGAAAATAATAGTACAGGTACCAGTCCATAACACCAAGTGACATTACATCATGCATGGAGACAGCATGGATTTCCATGACAGAGAGAGGGCAGCTGTGGTCCTTTATCTGTGACATGAATTGCAACAAATGCAAGACTGAATGCTTAGATTTCCAACCACAGTTGGGTCATCATCAATACTGTGCATGAGCGCAAGGTGAATCTTAGCTTGTCTATAATACAAAGGGTAGCCCCAAAGGGTGCTGTTTCGGGAAAGGATTCCAAGAGCAAAAAGCGCACTCAAAGCGGCAATGACAGTGGAAATGAAAAGGCATCATCTCTGCCTCCAAGGCAAAGAAGACAAAAGCCATGCTCTAAAAAGGGAGCTGAGCTTTACAGCAGGTGTGACATCCTTCAGGCTGGCGATACGACAATACTGTAATTAATGTTGTGTTGTGCCTATTAGTACCTAAACACCTCTCTTAAGAAAAATACCCCATGCCAATCCGGAACTGGTCCTATCAATTAATGTGCTTGCAGAGACCTTCAAGCCCTCGTCACAGCTTTTATCTGAACATACCTTGCTACTCTTGGTACTCTAAGACAGACCTCCCATAGTAATTCCTATTACTTGCAAAGGACTCATGAATTTGAATTTACCCCTTTCTTATCAAACATTAGTACAAGTGATGGATACTTGTGAGATACCAAGTCATTGTATAGTTTAAGATCCCTGACCCTGTAAGTAAAATTTACTGGACTCTGTAAGGTCGTTGGGTTTATGAGCCTTTCCAACCTCTTGGGCATCTCCTTTTGTTGATGTTGCCTAGTAGTAGTTATACTAATTTTCACAGTAATACAGTATTTTATATCTCTGTGGCCCTGGCTGTCGTATGTTCAAGAATCCATCTCCATGCTGTCCAACAAATCTCTCTCTGAGTTGCTATTACGTTGAGTACATTGCCTAGCTTGGAGTGCGAGATGCTCTCGACAAAATATCCATGCATTTTTATCACCGATGAGAAGGGAAAGAGCATCAAATGGGTCAAAGCAGGGTTTCTAGAGCCTTTGGATAATTATTTTGTATAGGGTATCAATGAGTTCAGGTGAATGTGAATTCCAAATTTCCCCTTCTCATAAGCTACAGTCCTCTTACCTCATAGGATTCCAAGGTGGATGAGGTTTACATCATCCTGACTCAAAGCCAATGCGTTCATGACAGAGTCATGGGCAACTAACATTCTTGGTATTTGAGGTGGTTTGCCATAAAGGTATGTACCTGAGGATGAACAAAGGGAGCTCAGGCTAATGCACAAATGGGTGAGAACACGTGGAGTCCTGCGACCAGCCTGCTGTGTGTGCAATGGCCACAGTAAGCCACTGTAGCTTACATTTCATACATGCCTCTTGTCTTGAAGTCCTTACCAATGATCAACCATACACCACGAACATTCATCAATATTACACCTATCATGTCAATGGGTGTTACGACGGTGGTAGATCTTGGTGAAATGAATGAAAGGTTAGGGCTAGACACAATTTGCTCAGGGTTTAGGGTAGGGTTATGCGGTCACGGTCTGGTGCATGCGATACCGCATGGACTATGGCTTCTAGGGTGCCCTAGGAGCAGGATGGGTTAGGGTTTAGGTATTCTCGGATGAGATCCAATGCGTGCACCTGGTCAGCTGGTTCCCAGGTGTTGTCACTTTCTGGATACCCCTTCCATTTGATGAGGTATTGGAGCACTCCACTCCTGCCACGTCGTCGGTGACTCCTTATCTGCTCCACCTCATATTGCTCTTCTCCACCTATGAGGTCAGGGGGTGGTCGAGAATAGTTTGGTCCGTGAGCTGTTGTTTCATGATAGGGCGATAGGAGGGAGGCGTGGAACACGTCATGGATCTGCCAGGCGAGGGGGAGCTCCAATTGGTATGCCACTGGGGATACTTCTTTCCGGATCTTAAAGGGGCCGTATCTTTTTGGAGTCAGCTTGGAGCTCTGGTGGGGAAGTCGAAGATGAGTGGCTTCCAGCCAGACCTGGTCTCCTGGTTGGAACTGGGACGGAGGGGCTGTCCCCGCCTTCTTATTGATGGCCTGTACCGCTTCTTGCCTTGCTTCCATCATTCGCTCCACTCTTTTCTCCGCCGCTTCATTGTCCGAAGGAGCGATGCTTTGTGGAGCGAGGCTGGGTTCGTACCCCAACAGGATTTGATTGGGTGATAGTCCTGTAGTGGCATTGATCTGGTTGTTGTGTACTGCAGTGGCCATTGTGATCCATTGTGTCCAATCTTCGGGGTGCATTGCTGTTACTGTTCGGAGGTATTGCTCTACCCATTGATTCTTTCGCTCCGTCAGTCCATCCATTTGAGGATGGAAGGCAGTGGATAGGTTCTGTGCAATCCCCAGCTTTTTTGCGAGCGCTCGGCCGAAGTGGGATGTAAACCGAGGGTCTCTGTCACTGATGACTTTAGTGGGGAGTCCGAACCATCGGTAGATATTGTCCAGGTATAGCTGAGCGATTCCCAGTCCTGTTATGGTTGTGGAGCACGGTAAGAACACTGCCGCTCTGGAGCATCCGTGGTCCACAATGGTGAGGATGGCGTCAGTTCCTCTGTGTGGGGGAAGTCCTGTGATTAGGTCCATTGCCACCGTTCTGAATGGTAGGGTGTGTTCCTTTGTGGGAATGCGATATAAAGGGGTGCGTTTCTGGTGGGTGATTATCTTCATCTGTTGGCATACTGCGCATCCCTTGATGTAGTCTGCAATCCACATCTTCATTCCTGGCCACCAGTGGGTTTGTTGCACTTTTCGCAGTGTTTCGTCTCTTCCAGGGTGTCCTGCTGTAGGTGTGTCATGTGCCTTGCTGACAATTGCTTGCTTGACTTCTTTGACATTTGGCACGATGGTTTGCCCTTGGGCGGTGGTGGTGGCCTATATTTGGTGTGGGGGTATCAGGACGATGTCTTTGTTGTCTTCTGCTCCTTGGTCCACTCCAGGGGGTCGGGATAGTGCATCAGCAGTGGTATTTGTTTTCCCAGGTATGTATTCCAGTTCATAGTCATATTCTTGTAGGTCGGCATGCCATCTGGCTGTTCGTCGGTTTAGGTTTCTTGGGGATTTCCAGTATTGCAGGTTGGCATGGTCAGTACGGATGATAAAGGGGATCTTGGTCCATCCCAGGTAATGTCGCCAGTGGGCTAAGGCCTTCATTATTGCCAGTAATTCTCGCTCATAGATGTCGTAGTTTCGTTCAGTGGGTGTGAAGGTGGCTGAGTAGTAGGCAATGGGGTGAAGGACTGGTTTGTGACGTCTGGCTAGTGTAGGGGTGGTGTGTTCTCCCTCCTGCGAGAGTACGGCGCCCACGCCATAAGCAGAGGCATCGACCTGGAGCACAAAGCGTTTGTCAAAGTCCGGTTGATTGAGGACTGGGCTGCTGCACATGCGGGTTTTGAGGTCCTCAAAGGCGCGTTGGTGGGCAGGTGTCCAGTGCCAAACAGTAGCCTTTTTAGTCAAGTCCAGGAGAGGTCGAGCAATACCAGAATAGTTGGGGACAAAGTAACGATAGTAACCAGTGAAGCCCAGGAATTTGCGCACATCAGTAGGGTTTCTTGGGGGGGTCCAGTTGGCGACACCTTGAAGTTTCTTTGGGTGCATCTTCAGCTGGTTATTGCCCACGATAACTCCAAGGTATTCGATCTCCTTTTGCTCGAACTCACACTTTTCCGGCTTGAGATAGAGGTCGTTCTGTTCCAGTTTGTCGAGTATACTGTGCACATAGTTTCGGTGTCGTTGTACATGTTGGGCCTCCATTTCATGGGGATACCGGGCTGTGTGGATGGCCAAGTCATCCATATAGACAGAGAACCATCCTTGGCCCACCTCACTTCGGAAGATGGTATTCATCATCATTTGGAAGGTGGCAGGGGAGTTGGTGAGGCCAAAGAACATAACCGTGGGTTCAAACAAGCCTTCTGGAGTGAGAAAGGCGGCTTTCCATTCGTCGCCCTCTTGAATGCGAACATTGTTGTACCCCCATCGAACATCAAACTTAGTGAAGAGCGTGCATCCACTAAGCCGGTCGATTACCTGGGGAATGAGCGGGGAGACATTGCGGTTTCGTTTAGTCCATTTGTTGATAGGTCAATAATCCTGTACTGGTCGCAACTTGCCATCCTTCTTTTTGACAAAGAAGAAACTGGCTGCATAGGGGGATTTGGAATTCCGGATAGTGCCTCTGGACAAGTGCTCCTGCACGAATTTGTGAGCTTCCAGTTTCTCTTCCTGGGTAAGGGGGTAGAGTCGTCCTGGTAGTGTGGAGGGTGCACCGGGTAGGAGTTCAATAGCATGGTCCCATATTGTGTGCTGTGGGAGTCGTTGTGATTCTTGTTCGCTGAACACCTTGGCGTGCCTCTGATATTCTTCTGGGACCTTTGGGACATTGGTGGTCTCTGGGGTGTTAAGTGTGACCTTCCCAATGAAGTATTGATCCCTGGAGAGTGGTCGAGGGACGTTCTTTGTTCTGGGGACGAATCGGGCCTTATGCGCGTTAGGGGCCCATAGGACAATTGGCAGTTGGGTGGTGTCGATCCATCCTTGTTTCCAATCGATCTTTGGTTGGGTAGCAGAAAACCAGGGATAGCCTAAGATCGCCTTGTGTTCCCCTAGGTCCAACAGGAAAAATCGATGTTTGGTGCGTTGGGTTCCTGTCTGGATTTCCAGGTCCGTGTAGTATTTGAGACTGCCGCTTTTGTTTTCTGTCCCGTCGACGTTGTATAGTGGTCTAGATTTCTCCAGTTGTTTGATGGGTAGTCGAAGCCATTTCACATACTGCAGGTTCATGAAGTTTTCTGTAGCCCCTGAGTCAACAAGGGCTATTCCGTCGGCTCTTTTCGTGATTGAATGTGCATAGAATCGAACAGTCATCGATTTCCGAGCAGATATGTACACATTATCACTGTTACTTCGCCTAATCAGTGCCGCTCTGATCATGCAGTGGGAAAATCCTCAGCTACGCCCATCTCATGGGCAAGGCGTTCTTTCTCTGCCATCGACATCCTTTCCAGGTATGCACGCACTGTGGCTACAGTGTCGTTCATTGCTGGGCCTGGTAGGTCCTCTTCTTCCTCTGGGTCAAAGTCCATATAGTTGACTCGTTTCTTGGTGGTGTCTCTTTGTGGGCAGTTGCGCGCGAAATGTCCTATTTTGCCACAGGTGAAACAGGCGTTATTTCCTGCTCCCTGGGCAACTCGGCCTTGGAAGTTTCGGTTGTTCGTCTGTGGCCTCCATCTCCAGTTGCCTTGACTTCTATTGTGCCAATTGGTAGGGGCACGGCCTCTTCCTATGTCCATTGGGACAGGGACATTGTTCATGGATGGGGGCGCAGTGGGGGAGTGGGGAGTTGTAGGCAGGATGGCTTGTTTGTCCTCCTTGGTAGTTTCCAGGTCTGGTGAAGAAGGGTCATCTGATGGGGTTGTTGAGCCGCTGATAGGTGTTGCCTCCTCCTTGGTGCCCTTGATGCCCCAATATGCCTTCGATTAGGGACTTCCCTTGTGCTAGGTGTTTGACTCGTTCTTTGAGGGATTGGTAGTCCACAGGGAACGGAGGTTTGAGGGTGTCCCGCAGGATGGATTCTGGCAATCCCTTGAGGAACATGTTGAACGTTTCCTGGTTGCCTTGGGTGTAGTCAGCTTTTCGGGCCAGCCCTTCAAATTCGGCTACATAGGCATCGTAGTCATTGTTCCTCATCTTGCAGTTCTCGAGCTTGATCCTGGCACGTTGAGGGGCTTGAGTGTCTTGGAACTGTTCTTTGAACTCCACCAAGAATTGATCCCATAGTGCTTCGATGTTATCCGCCACTGGGTCGAGTGCATCGAGCCAAGCTCCCATGTCTCTAACCCACTGGGCTGGTTCTTCACCTTTGATGAGGGTGAGGGTGAATGCGACTTTCTTGTAGGGGGAATTGTATCCGGCCACATCAGAGTTGAGGCGTAGATATCCCTTGACTTCTTCAATGAAGTCGTCTGCCTTAGAGCAATCACCATAGAATATCTGGGGCAATCCTCCCATGGCCTTGACCTCGGCTGCGACCGGTATTGGTTGTTGTCCTGCTGCTGGAGGGCCACCAGCTGGCTGTCCTCCTCCTGGTGGTCCACCGGGGCCTCCTGGGCCCGAACCACCTCCCCCAGGGGGTCCCGTACGTCTAAGGGCCTGCTGGAGTCTTTCAGTGATGCGTTGCGCTCTGTCTGCGCCTTGTCCTCCCGATCCTCCGAATGCGGATGGGATATGGACCGAGATTGGAGTCATCGATGTGACTGCTGCTGTTGTCTGGGTCTGGGTCGTCATGGTTGGTTCTTCGGTTATTGGGGACAGTGTGTGGAACAGTGGTGTTAGGGGGCTGTTCTTGACTTCTGGGTCGATGGGTGCTTGTCTGATCTGAGTGTCGATTTCTTGTTCTGGTTCCTCTGGTTCGTCCTCGTCTTCGGAGCCTTGGTTGGAAATATCACTGTCGCCTTCTTGGCTGGTAGAGTTGTACTTGTGCAATGTGTTGAGTTGTTCTGTGGTTTCGTACCACTGGTTCAAGGGATCCCACTGGACTGCTGTCCACCGTCCTTGATACAGGCACACTTGTCTGAGGCTTGATTCAATCTTCTTGTTGCTGTCTTTGCACACTAGTGCGATAGTGTGTCCTCTTCTATTCTTTGGATGTGTGGTGCCTAGGACTGCTACGAGGGTATTGGGTCTTGTTATACCCACTTCTTCTGATGCGAGGATAGTTGCTCTGTAGGCTTTCTTCTGGCTGCTGCTAGCCGTTTTGAACAAAGTTGAGTCTAATGTCACCGCCAAGGGTTTGGCCGCAACAGTAGACCAAGTCAATAGTTGCCTAGTAGTTCTTCTTGTTGGATGAGCTAAGTCTCACAGTGACTTAGACGACTGATAGAGTAGGAGTTACCGCTTGCTGCACTACAATGCAGTAGCCACTCCTTTGAAGGGAAGGGGAAGGGGAACGATGTGAATTGAGACAGGAGACTCAACTTGCCGTCTTAGGGACGTCAAGGAGTCCTACTTATACTACAGACAAGTACTAATAATAACTATGCCAGCACATTACTCCACTATGACTAGGTATCCTAAGAATAACTACTCCACAGTGAGTCATGATCCGGTACAGTAATAGAACACTCCACAATGACTCTTGTATCGTACAATAATAGCACAACTCCACAGTGACTCACCGCTCCACAATGACTCGTCGAGCTCCACACATGGCCAGTTCCAGAACTTACAGGAGCACGGTGCACAGCACCACTCCAGGCCGGTTGCAGATAGTGTTCTCTCTCTCTGGGTTCAGCCCATCACCCTCTACTCGGACAACACACATTCACTCATGCAGCCTCTAGCATAGCTACATCGGCTACCTTCTCAGAATATTTTATCTTTGCTGTATCCTTTTGACAATTTAACTAGAAATGAAAAATATGTGCACAATAAATTTCCGGTTCTTTCTGGGGGCAAGGGAGATCTACAAAAAACAAATTCAGCTTCTACAGGAAAATTCAGATCCAATGGGTGGTATAGTACAGGGCCTAAGTATTAACAGCAAGCCACCATCAGTTCGCCCAACCTCTCTGCACAGGGGGAAACCTACTATGCCCCCCATATTCTCATGCACAACGAGCCAAAGCCCAGTCGAAGAAACGACGTCCTTGATCTCCTCAGCGGTCAATACGAGCCCGTCCAGTGCGCCGGCGCCAGCGCCGTCATCATCGACGCCATTCACTGGTGCCAGCTCGGACGCACGATCCCCTGCGCGGTCACGGCGCGCCGACAAACCCGCAGCCGGTCGACGACGATGTCCAGCAGCGGGAAGGGCACCTTGAGAAGCGCGACGACTTTGGGGTGGTGCGGCGTCGGCAAGAACGTCGCGACGCGCACGTCCACCTGCCCGTCCGCACTCTCGGATGTCCCGCCGCCGGGACGCCGAGATAGGACGAGCTTGCACGTCCAGGGTGTCTCCGAGTCCTCCAGGTCACTCTCGTCCCCATCGTCATCGTCATCGCCGCCCCGCAGAAGCCCTGCCGCACTCCCCATTTCGCTCCCTGTCGACACGCTGTGCCCAGACGCGGTCGACTGCCGCCTCTCATCCGCTCCGTGGTCGAACGTCCCCGGATGACTGGGTGAGGACCCTGAGCCCTTCTCACCGGGGGAACCGGGCATGCTGGTCCGACGGTTCGCCCCAACCTGCTGGTTGTCATCCCGCAACTGCTTCTTCTTTTTCCCAACTCCACACAAAGTGGAGGTCCACAGCAGGGTATGTGGGAGAGCTGGATGAAGGTTGGATGCCAAGGACTGCTGGTTGTGGATGTGAAGGGATGGATGATGTGGGGCTGGTTGACATCTCGGAACGTTGGCCACTCTCAGGGATTCCCTGCGTTGGAATTACAGTACCAAAAGATTGTGCTGTCGATTGGCGTGGGTGGCAAAGAAGCGGACCCCCCGTCGACGATGACAAGGGAAGAGACAGCGGAGATGACGCCTGGCTGCCCTTCTTCTTGAAGAACTTCTTAATCAGCTTTTTCGGACCACCGGTTGGGGTTGAGTTGATGTCAGCGCGCGTGATGGTAGGCACGGATGGGGATGGAGTGTCCACGCCTGCGGAAGAAAGTGAGTGAGCATATGAAGGTGTTTGTATACCGTCCGTACCTCCACGCCAAGATGTGAGATGGTGAGTAACGTCGTAATGCTCGTCGATGCCCGTTCGATTGCTGGGAGGATGGATCTGGATGGCTTAGGAGGTGTTGGAGCTGAGTACCTCGACCGGTTTGATTAAGGTGAGCTCCAGGGCCGCATCTCTGGAATTTGCGACCTTGACATCCGTGCCTGCGTCAACAATTACACTGGTCATGCCATTTCATGCCTGTCCTAGAGACTATAAAGCGGAATGATCATCCGGCGGGACGATGTGATGTGTGTGGAGAGGACAGAGGTAAATGAAGTGACGGAGGAAGGGCCGGAGTACATCGAGACATCTGATCGATTCGAAGTTGTGCGGCTGAGAGAGATAACTCTTCTTGGTCCTGGGGTCAAAGAGGGAGAGACGTCCATAGAGCGGGTGCAATCGCGGTCACAATACCATATGAGAATGAGTTAAACCAGGAAGTTCAAAGTGATTGAACATGACAGGTGGAGGTCGTACGACAATGAATGACTGAGCGGAGGAAGAGATAAGGGACGGGTCAAGGGCTGATATCCCCAAGACGTATTCCATAGTTTATTCCCCCCTCCTTCCTAGCACTACCTTCATCCGTGCTGACTACAACTCTCGGCTTGGGTACCTCTGGTTTGCTAGGAGGTGGCATATCCTTATTGTCGAGACCAGCAGAGTCAGAGGAACATTGTTAAAGTGCTGAGGGAAGAAGTGAAGAGAGTGGCAAATAGACTAGTTTTCGAGACGACGGGCGTTAGTCTTGAAGGGAGGTGAACGCCAGTCAGTTCACTAGCGAGTAGACTGGGAGTGGATGCAAGCTCACAGATGAAGGATTACGGTGGTGGGAGGGAAGGGATAAGAAGATTGGACGTAGATATATGTTGTTAGAGAGGGAACGAACGGAAGTGTTACGGGTACGGGATGGGGAATTGGCCCGCCTGGCGCGATGGAGATAGTCACAATGTTCAAGTGACGTATAGGACGAGCTGGAATATCACCGTGATAATTTGTATATGCTACCTTCATTATAAAATGCATCATTAAAAACAATGACGTTTACATCTATCAAGAATTTTCTGCCGCCAAGCTACAGAGTCCAATTGCACACGATCCTGGTTACCATAAACAGGGGGTTTCTGTCCCTGGAAGATGTCCATGAGAAGAATGTA
>QLOT01001695.1:0-15204 GCA_003313875.1 Russula aff. compacta
TTGGCAGTTGAGTGGTGTCGATCTATCCTTGTTTCCAGTCAATCTTTGGTTGGGTAGCAGCAAACCAAGGATAGCCTAGTATCGCCTTGTGTTCCCCTAGGTCTGACAGGAAGAATTGATGTTTGGTGTGTTGGGTTCCCGTCTGGATTTCCAGGTCCGTGTAATACTTGAGACTGCCGCTTTTGTTTTCTGTCCCATCGACGTTGTATAGTGGTCTAGGTCTCTCCAGTTGCTTGATGGGTAGTCGAAGCCATTTTGCATACTGTAGGTTCATGAAGTTCTCTGTAGCCCCTGAATCAATGAGGGCTATTCCATCGGCTCTTTTCGTGATCAAATGTGCATAGAATCGAACAGTCATCAATTTCCGAGCAGATATGTACACATTGTCACTGTTACTTCGCCTAATCAGTGCCGCTCTGATCAGGCAGTGGGAAAATCCTCAGCTACGCCCATCTCATGGGCAAGGCATTCTTTCTCTGCCATCAACATCCTTTCCAAGTGTGCACGCACTGTGGCTACAGTGTTGTTCATTGCTGGGCCTGGTAGGTCTTCTTCTTCCTCTGGATCGAAGTCCATATAGTTGACTCGTTTCTTGGTGGTGTCCCTTTGTGGGCAGTTGCGCGCAAAATGCCCTATCTTGCCACAGGTAAAACAGGCGTTATTCCCTGTTCCCTGGGCTACTCAGCCTTGGAGGTTTCAGTTGTTCGTCTGTGGTCTTTGTCTCCAATTGCCTTGGTTTCTGTTGCGCCAATTGGTAGGGGCATGGCTTCTTCCTATGTCCATTGGGACTGGGACGTTATTCATGGATGGGGGTGCAGTGGAAGAGTTGTAGGCTGGTCGGCCTGCTTGTCCTCCTTGGTAGTTTCCAGGTCTGGTGAAGAAGGGTCGTCTGATAGGGTTATTGAGCCGCTGATAGGTGTTGCCCCCTCCTTGGTATCCTTGATGCCTTAATATTCCTTCAATTAGGGACTTCCCTTGGGCTAGGTGCTTGACTCGTTCCTTGAGGGATTGGTAGTCCACAGGGAAAGGGGGTTTGAGGGTGTCCCACAGGATGGATTCTGGCAGTCCTTTGAGGAACATATTGAACGTCTCCTGGTTGCCCTGGGTGTAGTCGGCTTTTCAGGCCAGCCCTTCAAATTCGGCTACATAGGCATCATAGTCATTGTTCCTCATCTTGCAATTCTCGAGCTTGATCCTGGCGCGTTGAGGGGCTTGAGTGTCCTGGAATTGTTCTCTGAATTCCACTAGGAACTGATCCCATAGTGCTTCGATGTTATCCGCCACTGGGTCAAGTGCATCAAGCCAAGCTCCCATGTCTCTAACCCATTGAGCCGGTTCTTCGCCTTTGATGAGGGTGAGGGTGAATGCAACTTTCTTGTAAGGGGAGTTGTATCCGGCCACATCGGAATTGAGGCGTAGATATCCCTTGACTTCTTCAATGAAATCATCTGCCTTGGAGCGATCACCATAGAATATCTGGGGCAATCCTCCCATGGCCTTGACCTCGGCCGCGACTGGTATTGGTTGTTGTCCTGCCGCTGGAGGACCGCCAGCTGGCTGTCCTCCTCCCGGTGGTCCACCAGGGCCTCCTGGGCCAGAACCACCTCCTCCAGGGGGTCCTGTGCGTCTAAGGGCCTGCTGGAGCCTTTCAGTAATGTGCTGCGCTCTATCTGCACCTTGTTCTCCTGACCCTCCAAATGCAGATGGGATATGGACTGAGATTGGGGTTGACGATGTGACTGCTGCTGTCGTCTGGGTCTGGGTTGTCATGGCTGGTTCTTCAGTTATTGGGGACAGTGTGTGGACTATTGGTGTTAGGGGGCTGTTCTTGACTTCTGGGTCGATGGGTGCTTGTCTGATCTGAGTATCGATTTCCTGCTCCAGTTCTTCTGGTTCTTCTTCGTCCTTGGAGCCTTGGTTCGAGATATCACTGTCGCCTTCTTGGCTAGTAGAGTCGTACTTGTGTAATGCGTTGAGTTGTTCTGTGGTCTCATACCACTGGTTCAATGAATCCCACTGGATTGCTGTCCACCATCCTTGGTATAGGCACACTTGTCTGAGGCTTGATTCGATTTTCTTGTTACTATCTTTGCACACTAGTGCAATAGTGTGTCCCCTTCTATTCTTCAGGTGTGTGGTGCCTAGGACTGCTACAAGGGTGTTGGGTCTTGTTATGCCCACCTCTTCTGACGCAAGGATAGTTGCTCTATAGGCTTTCTTCTGGCTGCTGCTAGCCATTTTGAACAAAGTTGAGTCTAATGTCACCACCAAGGGTTTGGCTGCAACAATAGACCAAGTCAACAGTTGCCTAGTAGGAGTTCTTCAAGTAGATGAGCTAAGTCTCACAGCGACTTAGAAGTCTGATAGAGTAGGAGTTACTGCTTGCTGCACTACAATGCAGTAGCCACTCCTTTGGAACAGAGGGGAAAGGGGAACGATAAGAATTGAGACAGGAGACTCAACTTGCCATGTTAGGGACGTCAAGGAGTCCTACTTATACTACAAGGCAAGTACTAAGAATAGCTATGCCAGCGCATTACTCCACTATGACTAGGTATCCTAAGAATAACTACTCCACAGTGAGTCATGATCTGGTACAGTAATAGAATAGTCCCCCTATTCAGGAGATCTTTGACAAATTTGTGGGCTTCTTCTTTTTCCAGCTGAGTGAGGGGTAATAGTCATCCTGGTAATGATGCCGGTGCTCCTGGGAGTAGTTCAATGGCATGGTCCCAGACCGTGTATTGAGGAAGTCTCTGGGATTCTTCTTCACTGAATACTTTTGAATGCCGTCGATACTCTTCCGGTACTTTGGTTTCTTCAGTTTTATTCACGACCCCAATAGTGATCCTTCCCAAGAAGTATTGCAGCTGATGTGTGGCGATAGGTTGTGGTTTGTTTCTAGTTCTTGGGACGTATTGTGCCTTTGCTGCGTTTGGGGCTGAAAGGACAATGGGAAGATGACTCAAGTTGATCCATCCCCTCTTCCAATCAATCTTGGGTTGTGTAGCTGCGAACTAGGGGTACCCCAGGATGGCCTTGTGTTCCCCTAAATCTGATAAGAAAAACCTATGATTAGTTCTTTGCCCCCCTGTTTGTAGCTGCAGGTTGGTGTAATACTTGAGTGACCCGCTTTTATTTTGAGTGCCATCCACATTGTATAGGGGTCTCGGCATGGCCAGCTGCTTGATGGGTAGTCTAAGCCATCGTGCATAGGATAGATTCATGAAATTTCCTGTAGCCCCCGAGTCTACCAGGGCTATGGCTTTGGCTCTTTTTGCGATCAATTGTGTGTAAAAGCAGACTGTCATTGACTTTCTATTTGACATGTATACATTGTTGCTATTGATTCACCTGAGTAGTGCCGACCTAATCAGGCAGTGGGAAAATCCTCAGAGGCTCCCATTTCTTTTGCCAAGCGCTGTTGGTCTTCGACTGTCATCCTCTGAAGGTGGGCCTGCACTGTGGCCACAGAATCTTCTTCGACGTCTCCCATCTCTTGATCTTTGTCAAAGTCAATGAGGTTGGCTGTCACGCAAGACTGAGCGTGGTGGTTCTGTCTTTTGAGTTCTATGAGCTCTCTTAGCTCAAGTGATCTATGAGGGGGTCTGTAACGGTTTCTGGGGTTCTGATATTCGTCTAGCTCAATAGCCAGAGTGATAACTTATTAAGAGTTTGTTCTAGAACTGCTACGGTGAGGGCTGTTGTCTGAACAGCTTAGTATCAAAGGGGTCGTCAGAGTTGTCTATTTAGATAGTTCTTGGAACTGCTAGTTCCAAGAGTACTTCGAGCTACTTAGAGACCGGAGTGTACGTTCTATAGAGCACTTAGAGATCCGTTACTAAGTGGCCTTCAAGTCTAATCAAAGGAGCGGAAAAGCAAAGCTGATCCGAAGTATCTGTTTCAAGTGATTTCAAATGGGAGTCCCAATCGGGGACTCAGTTTACCTAATAAGGAAACTTAATGGAAGCGTGGCGCTTTATGGAGTAGACGTCCTTGAGATGCGTTTCAAGGCACAATCTGTGAGAGCGAGGGTAAGAGATGAAGCTGGGGCTTGGGAGGGAACGTTCTAACAAGGTCTGAGATTCACAAGAGACCAAGCTTAAGGCTTTTGGTTGTTCTAAGAGACTATTTATATATACATGGCTTCGGCTCGTGCTGACGCGTTTCTGTGGCATCTAAGGCCACGAAAGTCGTCAGCATATTAGTATGAGGAGTTTAGTAATGATCCGAACTGGCACGTATGTGATCCAAGGGGACAGTAGTGTAATAGAGGGTTTGTAAAGTAAAAGAGGGGGAGTGGTGACGACTACTGCCAGAGCGTGAGAAAAGTAAACAAAAATGGCAAGTGTATAGTAAGCGTGAATGTCCCAAGCATCCACCATGACATTGGCTTGGTTGGCTGGGTTCTTTCCATTCCACCTCACGTTATTGAAGGCCTGCTTAGGCCTGCTGGGACAGTTTCTAGCGAAGTGGCCCACTATCCCACAATTGAAGCATGCATTGGCATCTCCAAAGCCAGTCATGTTTCCTCGGCTGCCCTGGCCTTGACACCAATTTCCTCCTCTTCCCCATCCCCTCCAGTTGTTGGGGGCGCGTCCCCTGCTGAGGTCCATGGGGACTGGGACGTTATTCATAGTTCTAGGGGCATTTGAAGAGTTGAACGGAGGACGCGGCATAGGTCTCCATTGATTATTCTGCCCCCCTCCCGAGTTGAAGAAGGGTCGTCTAGGCTGAGGGTTAAGGGCTCAGTATGCATTTCCCATGCTGAGGGACTTTACAATGCCTTCAATAGTGGTTTTAGCTTGGGTTATGAGCTTGACTCGTTCCTTTAGCTCCATGTAGTTTGTTGGGTATGGTGGGACTAGGGCTTTCTCGATTATTTCCCATGGTATTCCTCTCAAGAGCATGTTGTAGGTTTCTTTGCTTCCTATGGTGTAGTTTGCCTTCCTTAGGAGACTTTCGAATTTGGAAATGTACAGTCATGGACCGGCCAATGAACCAAACAAATGAAATATTGAGTGTGACATTATTCACAGGCCTTCCAGTGGCCAACTAGGTATTCTATATAATACCTATACATGTAAACTACTATGAAAAATAATCATAGGATGAACTATGGACATCCTTGCGAGAACGAGGGTTATCTTTGCGGAGAGTCCAGGGAAGCCAAAATGGGCCAATGAATCACGTGAGCAAAATAGTTGAATTAGTCAGTCGTCGTTATCTGATGGCTCTTCGTTGTCATCTTCGTCCTCGCTCTCTTCCTCTATGGCAACACTAAGTTTTGGCTTTGGCTCCTGGCTCTCCAGCTTCCCCCTCTTTGGTTTTGGCTGCACAAAACGACGGGTTCCCTTAGCTTTTGCTTCCTCTTTCGCCTTCTCCTACACTGCTAGCGCCTCGTGATACCCATCCACCTGTGCAGCATTTCTCTTCTTTCGCGCCTCATCTCTCTCCTTCCAGCCCTTCATGGCCTCAGCCCTCTCACCTTGCACTTGCAATCTAAGTGCCTTCTCCCTCTCCACCCTTTCCTGTTCCTTTGTGAACTCCACCACCTTCTCATAAAATTCGTCTCCACTCAATAAACGTGGCATCCCATCTCCAACCAGCCGCCCTTTGCCTTTCGGTGCGTTCTTTTTGTTCTCCTGGTGAGCAAGCTGACCTCTGAGGACATTACAGTACAACTCATTCAAGATTTCAGCGGCTTGGAGCTCCAGCAAGCGACGTTTCAGATACCATTCCCGGGATTGGGCAGTCTGCAGTGCTTCATGCAAATGCCGCTCATTTGCTGTGTGCGGGATGATCTTTAACAGGTCTGAATAGCGATGTTTGAGTGGGGAGATAGGTTTGGTGACATTGTGCTGAGAGGATGATGGCGCCTTAGTGGATGTTATAAGGTATGCCAGTGATGTTTCCGACAGGCGTTGTAATGTCTCGGTGACAGCCTGTGGTAGTTCAGCAGGGTAGACTGGCATGTTTGTGCCATCCACAGGTCCTGGTCCTAGTGGTGGATCGGGGTTCTCCATGTTGATGTCCTCATTATTGGGGGGGTTTGGTACGTCCATATCAACATCATCATCAGGGTCCTGAAGTGACAGATTTCGCAGAAGTTTTGCAACCAATTTGATGGGAGATGATGGCTTAACTGGGAGGAAGCCTTCGTATGAAGTTTCCTTACTTGGTGCCATCATCACGTCTGTAATCACATTGGGATTGAATGGCCATACTCCTGTTTTCCGAAATGCGGCACGTATTATCACTGGTGTCAGTGTGCGAAGGTGGGCCCGGCCATAGACTGTTAAAAAATTTGTCTTATCAATTTTCTGACCAGTTTCTCGCTCCCAACGATCCCTTTCTTCTGTCCAACTATTCTTCAAAGGCCCAAACACTACGACATCAAGGCCCTGGTAAACGTGAGTCCCATGGGCTGGATAGCATAAGACAAGAATCTGATGCTCTCGTGCGAACTGCAGGAATCCACGTGTATAATGGGACACATGACCATCGACTAGTAGCAGTCGATATTCCCCATTTGGGCAGGTATTGGCCGTTCGTTTGTGGAAGTCCTTTATCCACTCAACCCCAATCTCGCCGTCTGTCCACCCCTTCTTTGAGTAACCAAGGCTATGGAAATATGTGAGCCTTATTGTATCAAGATAAAAATGTGGTACTCACAGTGCGTTCGCAGGGTTATCCTGTTGCCATTTCACTTGGTAAGCATTCCCTTTGAAAATAATAGCTGGTGGTGTTGATTCTCCATCCGCGCAGATGGTCACAAGCACCGTAATATTCTCTCGGTCTCCATCTCTCTGCTGATACTGTGGTCCCATCTTTTTAGCTCCCATCACCCTCTCCGGCTGGCCTAGTGAGCCCTGCACCCCAATTTCATCTACAGCAAATGTTTTCTTCGGGGTAATGTGGTATTTTTGGACCACCTTGTCAAGTAGGCTGTAGTAGGCTTCTTTTGTGTGGGGGTTTACAGCTCGGCCACGCTTTGATTCCAAGGAACAAGCCCATGACATCTTGATTCGCTCTGAATGCTTTTCTACAAACCGGTCAGTCCAATTTTTTCCAACTCCGGCCTCTGGAAATTTCAAGCCTAATTTTGCTTGGCAGATCTCATCTACATGCTCCTTCAACCTCTTGTGGCATAGGGGAAACCCCCTCTCCCCTACCTCCACAATATACTCAACAACAATCTCCACCTCTTCAGGTGTCAACCATCCTCGGTCAGCATTCGATCGGGCCTTTGTCTTGCCACCATTGGTTAATCTTTGTAATGTAGAATAGCTGAGGTGGATAGGTTTTCCTGTCTCCAGTTTGTATAGGGCTTCAAAGTCGCTGCAGATAGTACGGGCACTTCTACGATGCACCCCAGCAGGTTTGGTAAGCTCAATGCGGTAAGCAATGACAGCACGATCCATGAGATTGTTGTGTTCTTCTTGAGCAAGTCGTCGTTTTTTTGTCTCAGATTTTGGCCTACCCACCATGTTGTATGCATAGTATAGATGTTGGTGAGAGGTGGTAGCAGAAAATGAGAACGAAAATAATGTATATTGAGTTGATAATGCTGACATCGGCTAACCCTTCATTCGGTCCTTTGCGTTCCGAATGTGCCTGTTGATGGCAATGTCAGGATGGCGTCCTCTAGCTAAATTTTCCAAAACTAAAACATTGTATAGCTCAGTAATGTTCGGGAATGTACTGGGAACAGTATTGGAGGCCAATACAAGAGTATTCAATTGTCACAAGAACGAACAAAATTTGATTAAGTCATAAAATGATGATTACACCACTATGCCGATTTATTTTGGGCACTTCATCTTATCTCAAAATTCACAATATAATTACCAGAAGGCATCACTATTATGTAGACTGCATGAAAAAAAAATGAAGGCAAAGCATGGCAAATTAAAGCCAGGACAGTGTATTTGATTCAGTGGCCGATGCTGATTCAGTGGCCGGTCCATGACTGTATTTGTCGTAACGGTGCCTTGCATCCTCAGGTCTCCTAGTTGGGTTCTGGCTTTCTGCATGCTCTGGGTGTCTTGGAATTGCTCTGTGAACTCTGTGAGGAATTGGTCCCAAAGAACTGGGACGTTGTTTGCTGGGAGTGTGAGGCCATCCAGCCAATTTCCCATGTCTCTGACCCACTGCACTGGTTCTTCTCCTTTAATCAGTGTGAGGGTAAATGCCGCCTTTTTATATGGGGAGTCGTATCCTGCTACTCCATGGTTGACTCGGAAGTATGCTTTGACTTCTTCAATAAAGTCATCTGCCTTAGATCTGTCTCTGGTAAAAACCTGGGGAAGCTGTCCCATGGCCTTGACATCAGCTGGGATCTGTATTGGGACTTGTGCAGTGGCTGGTTGTCCTGGGCCACCTGGACCTCCTCCAAGTCCTCCTGGGCCTCCTGGGCCTCCTGGTCCTCCCCCTGAGGGGCCCTTTCTCAGGGCTTGACGCATACTCTGTTGTAGTCTCTCTGCCATGGTCATATTTGCTTGTGCTGGTTGTGTGGCGGCCATTATGGCTGCATGGGTTGCCATCTGCGTTTGCGTGGTAGACATAGTTTGGATGATACTGGGGATTGGGTTGCCTTCTGGTAAGGGTCCTAAGGGGATCTCTGGAGCTGGGTGGAAGGTGCAAATTGGTGTATAGGCGTGTACTGGTGTGTTATGTTCTGACGCGGTGGGGCTGGTCTTTAGCCCTTCTTGGATTGGTGCAAGCCTAATCTGCTTGTTCAGCTCCTGACTTTCTTTGTCTTCTGATGAGGGTTCTTTGTCTGGTGGGTCTTCGATGTTGTAGTCGTTGAGCCTTTTGAAATGTCTCCCTAGTTCATATCACTCTTGTTCGCCATTCCAATGAACTTGATACCACTCTCCCTTGTAATGGCAAACTTGCAGAGAGTTTTCTTTGACCTTCAAGTCTTGGTCTAGTAGCACCAAGATAGGGTGTTCAGCGTCGTTGTGCTTGTGAGTCACGTCAATCTCTTGCACTTGCAAGTTTGGTCGTCCAGTTGTGGCTTCTCTCCAGTGGACAATAGTTCCTTCTCTGTTGGAACTGCTAGCCGTGATGTAAGAAAGTTGAGTCTAATGTCACCGCCAAGGGTTGTGTTGAGACGGACGTCTGTGCGGCAAGTCCCAGACCGGACAGTCTCACGCTCAGGGGTTCGGTAGAACCAGCCCAGACATTACAGGGGGCACTTATTGCTCCAGGACAATTACGGACTTAGAGCGATTAGTAGCACATGGACTCCATGTATGTTGGACTTGTTACAACACTAAAGAACAATGTGATGACGGCCTTATGCCTGATCTAAGAACACTACTTATTATCATCTGACTGATTATTGTATGATCAAACTGTTTCAGATTGACATTTACACATACATTCCTTTACAATTGCCTAGCTACAATCACATACGATCATTACCCTCTTTCTTACGCTTATGCGTACCCCTTCTCAGGGCTCAGGGTGTGCATGAAGTTGCTGGACTGTTTCTGCATTAGGATACACAGTATATGCGATATAGTGGACGCCTCTAGTCACCCCTTACGGACTTATGTACACATGTAGACCATGGGAGTGTATAAATACACCTTTGGGAGTGAGCAAGACACCTCATCTCCTACAGAGTCATCTCTGTGTCCCACATTCGAACCACTGCACTTCAACAGGTTATGGGCCCTGCGCTCTAACTATTACAACCACTACAACAAGTTCCATCGCTCACAACTGTCTAACACAGTGAGTAAAATGTTCTTGTTCGCCGTTACTCCAACTAGCAGGCAACGTTGAGCCCATGGGGGTAGATGACCTGGCTAGGTCTGTGCTGGGGTCTTAAGGACCTTGCGCGAGGTGCACGACGGACCTAGGCGTAGGAGAAGTGTACCAAGCCCACTCTGTCACTGCACGCTATAACTATACAGTCATTTGCTTAGTATAGAGCACCCTATGCGCTTAGGCGGGTCTGGGGAAGCTCAGACTGGCTTTAGGCCTGGTGAACAGTTGGCTGTCTGCCCTTAAGTGGGAGCGGCTTTGGGTCTATCACAAGGCGTGGGTTAGTCACACCCATAGCGCTTGGGCCTAGTTACAACTGTGCCTCGCTAGATAGAAAGTAGACACACGGCAGCTCATGCATGTGGGTCTGGCTGGCATAAGTATTCGTTGCCATGTCGGGGAACTTCCAACGCCCCACAGCCAGGATATCCATGCCTCTGTATGCCTAGTCATGCGCCCAATCATCTAGGCGTTAATTAGAGACTCCGCGGACCCATTAGAGCGGCAGACATTCACGTCTGCGTCCTCTAGGGAAGTGGCCGCTGGCTCATCTCTAACATGACTCCCCTGAGATCGCGGGTAGCGTCTCAGCGGTACTAGAACTACACTAGAAGGATACCTACTATATTTACACATAGAAGCGCACACAGAGACAGGACACCTTGGTGTTCTGGCCTTACAGTTACACAGACAGGAGGCGGCACGCACTCTTTATACCTGTGCTGCTTTGCAGGGACTGCTGCTGACCGCTCCTTGGCACAGTCACACCTAACATGTCCCAACCTACTTCCCGACCTGGCACACCGCCGGCACCTAGCACCGGCTCAGCCATAAACCCATTGTCTACCATGGCTATCACTTCGTGCATTTCCAATGCCTATGCAGCAAACTTCCAAATCCCTTCAGGTATCAAACTGTCCCAATTTGATGGGACAGATTGGTCGGAATGGTCTGGCACCTTTGAAGCCATCCTAACCATATACGAGGCCGAGGACCACCTTCGCTACACCGTGCCACCCACTGGCACAAATCCCAGCAAATGGTACAACACGCAGTGGCGTCTCACTGCCTACCTGCGCCTCTACATGACCTCGGGAGTCTACTCCCAAATTTCCGACCCAAACGTATATTACAGCCTGAAGGAGAAGTGGGACCAATTGAAGCGGCTCTACTCCGGAGCCTCCGGTAGCACCACCGTCTTCAACAATTGGATTGCGCTCACACAAGCCAAGCTGGATGAAAGCCAGCCCATGGGGTCTCAGCTAACCAAAGCTGAATGAGGCCCCCGTCAATCTTGCCAACGCCAGGATGGGTATCACTGATACCCAATACTGCTTCATTTTACTCAAAGCTCTCCTGGACTCCTATGAGATCCTCACCTCCACCATCCTCGCCTCTGGCGACCCTTCGACCCTATGTCCTGCTGAGATTGTTGCTCGGATTCAAAATGAAGAAGGTCACAGAAATGGTGGCGGGTCCGCCTCCCTCAATGCTATCGCCCCCATCAAGGGGAAAGGCAAAGGCAAAAGCGGCTCCAGTAAAAAGGAGAAGCATGCCGATCTTGTTTGCCACTACTGCAACAAGAAAGGGCACATCAAGCCCAATTGCCGAAAGAAGAAAAAGGATGAGGCGGAGAACAAGAAAAAGGATGAGGCGGAGAACAAGAAAAAGGATGAGGCGGAGAACAAGAAAAAGGAGAGTGGAAGCGGCACCAAGGCCGTCAATAGTCATGTCGTAGAATCCACTGCCTCCATTACGGAGGTCAATGACATCAAAGTTTCCTTGTGCGCTGCGACCAAGTCGTTTTGGTTAATGGACAGCGGGGCCACCCATCACATTACTCCCCACCGCTCAGATTTTGTCACTTATCACTCAGTAAAAGGGACTATACGTCTCAGTGACAAAAAGCGGACTACTATTACACAGTTAGGGATGGGCACGGCTGTCTTCACAAGCCCTCAGGGAATACGCATCACCCTCCAAGACGCTATACACGCGCCTGAAGCTGAGAGCTGTATACTCTCACTCGGATCCATTCTGGATAAAGGAGCGAGCGTCCCTTTCCACATGAGAGGCTTTGACATTATTGTCAAAAACAAAGTCGTTGCTTCAGGATACTGTGAGGGTCGACTCTTCTGGGTTGATTCTGACACCGGAGCACTGGGCGGGCACTGTGGGGGGAATACCACACTCCACACCTGGCACCAGCGGATGGGGCACATGTCCCATTGCACACTAAAAGAGCACGGATCTACGGCCCTCCAAGGCCTAGATCTTACTGGTGCAGACATGGCAGTACCTACACTCTGTCATGGTTGCGAGACTGGCAAGTCCACTCGCAAGCCCTTCCCGACTTCAGATAAAAAGTCGACACAAATATTAGTACTAGTTCACTCGGACTTGGCGGGTCCTATGCAGAACAAGTCACTACAAGGCTCCCTATACACCACCACCTTTATAGATGACTACTCCAGTCACGCAGTTGTCTACTTCTTAAAAACAAAAGACCAGTTTCTTGATGCATTCAAAAAATATTTAAATTGGGCTACCACCCAATTGTCCCAAAAACTATGCATCTTACGGTCTGATAGAGGTGGCGAGTACACAGGGGCTGCAGTCCGAGCCTACATGAACGAGAAGGGTATTGTCACCAGCGAGGGCAGTGACACCAGGCTAAGTCAGCTCTAGGGATCTGCTTCGATAAAGTCCGACTCAGCTTCGGCCTCGATCACTTGAGGCGTGTAATAACTAGCTCTACTGGAGAGCGTCTCGTTGAGAGTACTGGAGTCTTCTCCGGCTCCAGGGTTGTTTGCAACGTGCGGCAAATACAGGAATAGACACAGAACACTGAGACACGACCAACAAGCCACGGTTGGACCTAGAAGCAATAGAAACATGAGTCACTACTCCTATTGACAGGAGACTCGACTTAGAGTCTCGTCTCCTAACTCTGCTGGTACAAGTACACTACAGGACGGGCTGAGACCGTCCTAGCTATCGTAATACTGCTTACTGTGTGCCCCTGGGGCTTACTGAGACGCTTCACCTTCTTACAAACACGGCTGACAGATCCTAGGACACCCACACAGAAGTCCGAACAGTATGTTACCAACCCCAGGCCTAGACTGCTCTACCAGTCCTGGGGGTCAAACGTGTTCCCTCAGCCTGTCAACAGCGGTTCTCTCCCATCCGTGGGGCCGCTCTGTGACAGGTATTGAGCACCAGCTCACAATGCCGGGTACACCCCAGCAGAACGGTAAAGCCGAGCGGTTCAACCGCACCATTATGGATAAGGCAATGTCCATGCTTCATCAGGCTGGCTTGTCAAATGGCTTTTGGGAGCACGCTGTAAGCACCACGGTCCACATCTATAACCGCACTCCCATCTGCTCGCTGGAGTAGAAAACCCCACTGGAGAGATGGAGCCCTGGTCAGGTTCCAGATGTCTCCTATTTTCGCGTCTTCGGATGCCAGGCATATATGCATGTGCCAGCTGACAAGCGCCAGAAGTTAGATGCAAAAGCACGACCAGTAGTCTTTGTTGGGTACGAAGTCGGTAGTAAGGGATACCGGCTATGGGATAAAAGTACCCGCTCCATTCATCTGTCAAGGGATGTGACATTTGATGAGAGTAGCTTTCCCCACAAAACACTTGAGACCGCACCCTCCCAAGCGGAAGGCAGTGCAACACCACGTCTTTCACTCCCCACACCATTTTATCCAGCGAATGCAGAGCCTAATCAGCCTGCGGCGCCATCACCACCCCGTGCAGTGTCACCCACCTCCTCTACTGATGATGAGGATTGGGTTGACGACATGCTTGAACCCAAGGAAGAACGGCCAGTCACGCCCTCCCCTTCTATAGCTCCGTCCCCTACTACACCTGTAGTTAAGCGCCCTCCACCTACGACACCACCACCTCGGGTCCCAGCTTCGTGAACCTATAAGCACGAAGACGAATCCCCCATGGGTCTTATGATCCCCGGAGGGTTCGATGCCGTTGTGCCCCTGGGACCCAGACGATCGGCGCAAGTCCCAGTACCGAATCCAAGGTTCATCGTGGACAATGCCAAACACACTGGCAATAAGCGGCTCGGGCATGCGGAATTATTTGCCGCAGCTTACATAGGACAGGACCCAGTTACTTACACCGAGGCTCTAAAATCTAAAGAAGTGGATGAGTAGCAAAAGGCCTGTCAATATGAGATAGACGCCTTAGCTAAAAATGACACATGGGAGTTATCTCCCGGCTGGCCGTAAAGCCGTAAAATCTAAATGGGTGTTCAAATTAAAAGCCGATGGCCGCTTTCGGGCTCGGCTGGTGGCAAAGGGATTTACGCAGATCCCTGGAATAGATTATGACGAAACCTTCTCTCCCGTCACACGATTTGAGTCTCTAAGACTCCTCCTAGCGTTAGCTGCGCTAGAAGACTGGCACATTCACCAGATGGACGTCAAGTTGGCGTTCCTCAATGGCGTGCTTGATGAGGAGATTTACATGGAGCAACCACAGGGTTTCGTTGTCGCTGGTATGAAAGACAAAGTGTGTAGGCTAAAAAAGTCTATTTATGGTCTCAAACAAGCCTCCCGCACATGGAACTTGCAATTCCATGGATTCCTTTTGGAACTCGGCTTTAAGCAGACGTTCTCTGATGCAGGGGTATACATTTATGTGATGTCTCAATCACAGGGGGAGGATTCCTTATCTCCATTGATAGTCATATTATATGTTGATGACATCACTATTATGGGTACTTCAATAGAAGCTGTCAAGCAGTTAAAGAAAGATCTGCAGAAGCGTTACAAAATGTCTGACCTTGGGGAAATAGAGTCCTATCTGGGGATTTGAATTACCCGTGACAGGTCTCGGAAGCGCATCGAGATCGACCAGTCTGGTTACGTCAAAGATATACTTGACCATTTTGGCATGGCGGATGCAAACCCCCATAATACACCCCTTCCGGCAGGTGCAGATGTGCACCTTGTCAAAAATACTGAGCAGGCCTCCCAAGCGGAGATAAAACACTACCAAAGCCTTATAGGCAGCCTGCTATATGTACAAATTGGCACTCGCCCAGACATCTCCTTTGCTGTATCACGTCTGGCCCAGTATGCAGCAAATCCCTCTAAACAACATCTACGCCTAGCTCAATACGTTCTGGCCTACCTAGTGGGTACTGTGGACATGCGCTTATGCTATGATGGGGCCAATGGTGATGGCCTTCATGGCTATTCTGACTCCAGTATGGGGGACAATACAGAAGATCATCATTCCACTTCTGGCTACGTATTCCTTCTGGCTAATGGTGCAATTTCCTGGTCATCCCGTAAACAAAAGACCATTGCCCAAAGCACTTCGGAAGCGGAGTACATGGCCCTGGCCGATGCGGCCAATCAAGCTGTCTGGTACCGTAGTTTCCTTAA
>QLOT01001696.1:0-17000 GCA_003313875.1 Russula aff. compacta
GGCTATAGAGCTTGACAATTTCCTGAACTCAGTGGACCGACACAGCCCACCAGACTATCTAGAACCTCACCTCAGAGAGCGACGCGCTCAGATCATCAGAAGACAGACCCGCCACGCCCAGTCTAGCGTGACAGGTGGTCGCGTGTGAGCGCAGTTGCTGCCTGGGTGTGTGAGAAGAGGGGGATGGTCTCCTGCTGCTTGGAGGACCACGGAACGGCACCGCCATCGGTGAGGGATGCGTCGCCCATCATGGCACGCCAATCCTCGGCCTTGCTGCCATCTGCGTTGGTGTAACCCTCGAGGGTTCGCCTCGTCTCTCCATATGGCAGCCCGGGGTCACGCATGCCAACCAAGTCGTGGTAGACCCTCTTGATGGCCCCCCAGTGCATGGGACCAGGGTTCGCGGCGGACCTAGCCACGGTCGCGACTGTGTACGCGATGTCCAGGCGAGTGGCGAGCGCTGCCCAATTTGGCACGCCGACGGCCTCGTGATATGGCACGTCGCGCATGGCAGCGGGCTCAGCCGTGCTCGCGGATGCTTGCTCGGTCATGGATCGTATTGGTGTGCCCATGTGCATGGGCTCTGGGAAGTGGTAGTGGCGAAAGATGGCGTCGATGTGCACCTGCTGGAATGAGTGAGTGGGGCCGCTCGCACAGTCGTGCTGGGTCTCAATGCCGAGCGTCCAGTGATGCTTGCCCGGGTCAGTGACCTTGAGATGCTGATGCAGGCCGTCAGTTAGCTCCTCAGTGAGCTCCTTGCTGCTAGCGGCAGTCGCGCAGTCATCCGCATGGACCGCGGCAACCGTGACCTTCTTCAGGTCCTTGTCCGCCTTGTATGGTATGGCCCAGTCAACTGACCATTGTCTGTAATCTGGGGAGACGAAAATCGATGTTAATTTTTGGTACCAGTGGTGGCCGGACTGCTTGAGGCGCAGCACGAGACTGCTGGCGCTCTGTGCCTTGTAGTAGGCGGCGTTGCCTGTGGCGTCCATTTGGGCCTTGAAAGCCCGCTTGGATCCTGTGACATTCGCCCCTGCTGGCACTTCCTCAAGCTCCCATGCTCCTGCGGCCTTCAACGTGGCCGGCTCCTCAAGCTTGGGCTTCTCCCGGGGTGGCCAATCAGGCCCGCGTTTCGCCTCAACGAGCGTGCGAGGCTCGGGCGGCTCCACTTTGGCAGTCTCGGCCATGGACACGCGCTCAAGACCGTGAAAGTCTTCAAGCGATGCTGGTGCGCCGTCGATCACCGTCAATGCTCCCCCTGCTCCCTCTGCGTCTTCTGGTGTTAACCCCGGTATTTCAGGGTCTGGAGGTTCGGGCTGGGAGGCTCTGTGCATTCGGCTGGTGCCTTCCCCTGTCTGCAAGCCCCGGACGATGCTCGATGGCTTCCGGATGCGCCTGGAGCGCCACCACTGGGTGAGTGGTTCTGCGCGCTGCTCAGGCTGACTCGCGTGCATAGGGGTCCGCTTTTGGGTGCTATTGGGCACGTCAGGAACATCGGGCGCGGGTGGAAATGGAAAATCTGAGGGGGTGGCAGCCTGCTCGCTGCCCAGGACTGGTAAGTTTGGCTCCCCCTCGAGCAGTGCTGATGCCCCGAAAAGGGCGTTTCTTTTGACAGTGACGTTGCCCAGGTCAGGCCAAGGGACCTGGTGCGCCTTCGCATCGACGTCAAGTCCGGGCCAGGGCGCCTTGCACATGCGCATGTCTAGCTTCGGGCTGTCGGTGCCCAGACGATGGTGCCCCGCGTTTGGAGGGCTGACAGGTCCGGTGGTCGACTGTACAATGCCTTCAATGGCATCTTGCTGTTGAGCACATGCGTGGCCGACGAATTCTCCAGCCAAGGGGCATGCCTCAGTGCCTTGCCCTGCAATATTTTGGGCAGGCCACTTGCATGTGTGGGGACGCGGCTGACTTGCTCCCCCTCCGGAGGTATAAGGCCGGGATGCCTTGCACCTGTATGGGTGTGATAACCCATTTCATCCAGTGCCTCGACGGACACCAGGGTATGACTGACTGCCGGCGCATGCAGCGCTGCATGAGGGGTAAGTTCTGGCTCTTCCTCCCCATTCGGCATTTGGATGACGAGGGTTTTGCGCCCTCTTTCAGGGAGTCTTTTCTGGTTGGCGGGGTTCAGGGAGGCAGGCGGGATGAGGGGTGAGTAGGTAGCAAGATTGGATTGGTAGGAGCTGCTGTGTTGCCTTGCGCCCGAGTTGTGTAACTCGATGCCAATACAACCATCTTCGCCCTTATCGGCTGGTGTGATAGCAGTGCCCACCTCAATCTCCTGCTCAAGCTCAAAGCCCAAGACTTTCTCCCCCTCCGAGTGCCATGCGATGGCGCCTTTCTCTGGTGCGACCAGGGGCGGGTCCGGCTCCACGCCAACAATGCGCGCGAGGACCTCCTCCGCCGCTTCCTCCTCCTCCGAGTGCCGGGGATCTTCGCATTCACCTGATGTGACCAGGAGTGGGTCCGGCTCGGCGCCAGCGATGCACACGAGGTCCTCCTCCGTTTTCTCTTCCTCCGAGTGCCAGGGATCATCGCATACATCTGATGCGGCCAGGAGCGGGTCCGGCTCGGCGCCAGCGATGCGCACGAGGTCCTCCTCCGCTTCCTCTTCCTCCACCTCGGAGTGCCATGTAATGGCGTCTTCGTGGTCAGTTGGGGTGCCCAGGAGCAGATCAGGCTCGCCACCGATGGTGTGCGCGAGGTCTTCGTCTGCCTCCTCCTCTTCCCAGTGCCACGTGTTGGCGCACTCATCTGATGTGCCCAGCAGTGGGTCCAGCTCCGCGCCGACAATGCGCACGAAATCCTCATCCACCGCCTCTTCCACGGCCATCCAGAACCCGTCGCCCTCAAAGTCATAGGCAACAACGGCGTTCACGGAGCCGGCTGGTTTGTTCTCCGGTTTGGAGGGTGTGCTTGGTGCCTGCGCGGCCTGTGTGCCTGCGCTCTCACCCGTTTCTTTCTTCAGGGAGCGGCATTCCTTTGCCCAGTGTCCAGGCTTGCCACAGTTGTGGCACTTGCCCTTGCGGCGCTTCCGTCCTCCTTCAGAGTCGGTTGCGGCTAGGGCCTCGTCAGTGGCCTCCTTCCCCCCTTGGTTCCCCTGTCCTTTCGCGCGCCGGAGCTTTAACCGGTCGGCCTCCTCGCAGATGTGATTGACCAGTTTGTCAATATCATTGAAGGTGGAACCTAGTGAGACCAAGATGGTCGATGCGAACGTGGCTAGTTCGCCTGGGATGCCCTGGAGGATGGTGCGCTCGTATTCGCGCTCTGTGATGGGTACTCCAGCAGCTGCTAATGACTCCTTTTTGTAGTTGAGGTTCCCTAGGAACTCTCGGACGTCCCCCCCCTTTGCGCAAGTCGTTGCCATGAAGGACTTATGGAGGTCAGCTTGCGCAAACTTGCTCTTGGCCTGGTACACATTGGAGATGAGTTCCCACCGGTTGTGAGCGGTGTCGCAATTGACCAGGTGTATCGCGGTGGTGTCGGGCAGGTGCTGGGACAGGAGGTAGCTGGCCACAGCATCCTCATGCTCCCACTTCTCTCCGGCTTCGGTTTCCACGCTCGTGGGATTACTGGGGTCTAATGGCGTTGGTCTCGGCTGACTGCCAGTGAAGTAGCCCCACCGGCCAGTGATG
The DNA here is from genome assembly GCA_003313875.1 of Russula aff. compacta. NCBI lineage: Eukaryota > Fungi > Basidiomycota > Agaricomycetes > Russulales > Russulaceae > Russula > Russula aff. compacta. The sequence goes on from QLOT01001696.1 coordinate 3,636, forward strand.
AACATGGAGTCCTTGAAGCGCATCTTGAAGATGGCCCAGTTTGAGCCATCAGTCTCTAGCCGCGGGATGATGGCGGGAGGTAGCTGTTCCGTGATAGACATGATGGGGGCAGGCTTGGTTGCAGGCATGGGTGTATTAGATGATTTAGCGGGCTAGGGCAGGGCCCATAACCTGCTGCAAACTATAGGGAGTTAGGGTGAGAAACCGCGGACGCGCGCGTTATTGTCTGTAGGACAATATTACACTCAGTCTCGCGCGTACAGCGTGATAGCTATGATGTTATTTACCTGTAGGACAATATTACACTACAGGACATGTCAATGGAAAGTATGGTACTGTAAACGGGAATGCTCACCTCAGTCTCGCGCGTACAGCGTGATAGCTGAGGTGACGGCTATTCTACGTTTCTACTATTTAACTAAGAGCGGCCTTTAGGCCCAAGGGTATGGTATCAACTAGTAGTCTACATGAACTAACTACTAGTAGAGTAAAGGGCAGGTGGCGTAGTCCCCGCGTACAGTGTCTGTATTTTCTTGTATATATACTGTGTGCTAAGTACTACGGTATATGTATGTGCTTTATCTACGCGAGCCGATCTGCTCCGGCGTTCCAACACTCCGATCCAAGCTCAAGTTCAACATTGGTGGCAATGACAAAGAGGGGAGGGCAGTGGGCAGTGGAGGTGCGCCTGAGACTTGAGGCGTTATTGAGGTATGCGATGATTATACCAAGCACCACGAGTATGTCTCCCATTCTCTTTCAGGCATAACTGTGATGTTGACGTGTTCTGGTGTCAGGGCGCACAGCCCGATGTACCCAGAGACGACGATCTTGGTACATCCTTGGCGTTCCTGCACCATTCTTCCATGCACACAAAATCGCACAGGCTTTTATGTGTAGCCTCATGTGTGACCCGCGGACTCCTCTCAATGTGCTTATCTCTGAGCTCCAGCTCATGGACTGCACGGCCAGCTCGTGGATTAATGGACCCCCGAGCCTCTGGGTGTCTCACTCACGACAGAAGAGCTCGCATCAGTCCCCGTCGTCTCGGGACCACATGGACCCAGGCCCAAACTGGTCAACACTGGCAAGCGGGTGCTCAAACCCACTAGCTACGACTTTACGGGCCTGGCTGGAAACAGAACTATCAAAGTGCGCGCCATCAAAACCCTCAGGAAATACGGCGTGGGTAGCTGTGGCCCACCTGGGCTTTACGGGACTATTGGTACTTGTGTCTGCCCTTCACATGATGCTCTGTTGTCATGCTGAGTATTCAGAGACGTGCATCTGGACCTCAAGCGTGAAATAGCCGACTTCACTGGCACTCCTCACGGTCTCTGCTTCAGAGGGCATCAACATCCTCCGCAGCACCCCATCAATCCTCAGTATGCTGCAAGAGAACATCTGAGCTGTCCACTCTACCCTCGAGCATGTCGACTGCATCACGATACCCTCACACGCGGCCTCACCCATCGTCCACATCTACCTGTGCAACACCACCCCGTCCACATTACACCTGGCACTCCAAGTGCCCCCATTGCAACTGCAACTGCAAAGCCGTCAATTCCAATGATTCCGGAGCTATGAGACATGCCAACGGTTCAACTTTGGTGGTTGAGGACCCTGCTATATCGTGAACAAGGTGCTGGCGCTGGGCATGTGGCACGCGAGCAAGCCCCGCGCCCACCTGTCTGCCTGATTGGGGTGAATATTAGTAGTAGATTAGTAGTAGATAATGTTTTGATCAATGCACTATGTTTTTTTTTAATGCTTAGTCATGAATGTGGTGGGAGTGGCGTGAAATATTATAATTATAATGCACTAAATGTGCCCTAAAGGCCATGTCTGGACAGAGCTGGACAGAGCTGGACAGAGAGAAGCCTTGTCTGGACAGTACTGGACAGCCTGTAGTCGAGTCTGGATAGAGCTGGACAGAGCTGGACAGAAGGGAGGCCGGCTGGACAGAGCTGGAGAGGCCTGTCCAGACAGGGACCTTGCTGTGGGCGCTGTGGCACTGTGGCGTGCTGGGGGTGTCTGTCCAGCGCTGGACAGCACTGGACAGCCAATCACATTTTGCTGATGTAGGCGAAACAATAAGCATGAAATGGGAACAATGGGAGAGACAAGAGGAGAACAATGGCTACATCTAAAAGGGGATTGACAATAGGACAATAAGTGTCCTAGGAGCATGTGATTCCTGGAGAACAACAGGGACCATATGTAGGGGCATCACAAGGACAAAGTGTAACCAAAAAGTATAGTACAGTGCCTCAGGCGCACACAAGAACACACAACCATGCAAACACAATAGACTCTAGGCTGGTTCCCCAACTTACATGGGCACAAGCAGTTGAATGCTCACCCAAGGCCGGTTACACAAATTATCCTTTTTTGTTAATGAGATGGCTATGTTTGAAGGCGGATGCCCACCACTCTATCGTTATATATATTACAGCTACACTTCACTCTATCCTATAACAAACACTGAATAACAATCGCATGTATGACGAGACGTCCTAGAAGATGCATCGAGCACAGTATTCGACATCTATCATGTGTGTGTCGCCCATCGTAGGACTATTCTTTTTCCGCACCATGCTCTAACAACAGCTGCGCAATTTCGCTATACCCCTTTGACGTGGCCACCTGAAATGGAGTCAAATCTTTGTATCCCCGGATGTGCACATTCGCTCCATGTCTGAGCAGTGGCTGCACGACCCCGATACGTCCACCTTCCGACGCGACGTATAGGGCAGTGCCTCCCAAGACCGATTTTGCGTTAACATCAACCCCGTGTTCCAAGAGGAGCTGGACGATCTTGGCTTCTCCTTTCACAGATGCCCAGTACAGTGGCGTCCTGTTCTCGTGGTCTCCGACATTAACATCCGTTCCATATCGCAGCAGCAGCAGTAAATATTCAGTTCGTCCCCTGTATGATGCATCGTTCGATATAGGGCCGAATCTGTCGTATTTCACGTCTACGTTGGCTCCGCGCTCCAGCAGCAGTCGCATAACCTCCATCTGTCTGCCATCATATGCTGAACACAAGGGAGTTCTCGTGCCTTCGCGTGCTGCCATGTTCAGATCAGCCCCATGGTCAAGTAATAGAATTGCGGCGTCAAGGTGTCCTTTATAAGATGCGGCGTGCAAAGGGGTTCCATGATAGCCACACTTTGCATTGACATCCTCTCCTCGTGCGACGATAAGGTGTTTTGCCAGCCCACTAAATCCACATAATGATGCATAGTACAGCGCAGTTGCCTCGGCCCGCGGGGGGCGTCCTGGAAGATCGTCGATGGAATGTGGAACCGAAACCTCCTCCACATCGTGGATCCAGCAAGCCCAGACTGGAAGGTATGGTTTATGTGGGTCGATAAGGAGTTCTATCGTATCCTGAATTTGCGATTCCATGTACCCGAACTTGGTGTGGTCGACCCAGTATTGAGCAGCATAATGCGCAAGAGGAAACGTCCTCAAGCGCTCTTTGTCCACGGTTTCCTCCAATTTTAACAGCACCGCTATGCATGCTCGCGCAAGAATGGTGTGGGCGGCATCGAGGAGAATATGGTGCTGACGTATGTTTCCGATCTCGGAGGTCCGCAACCGATCGGAAATCAGGAATTCTTTCACTGAGAAATGAGAGAATTGAACTATTTTTGAAGTCCTATCCGAGTCCCAGTGCGCGTCAGAATCAGAGTCAGAGTCCTCGATGACGGCGATTAATGTGGAACATGCAGAAAAGATAGCATCTTCCGCATTTTCAGGACGCCAGCCCTCCATCAAATTGGCCCCACCGTCTCCCTCAAACGTGATAGCGAATATCTCCGCAAGTTCTTCAACATGAAGTGGTCGAATAGCAGCAACCAAACACTGGAACAGCCGATGCGCATACTGCCGTTTCTCCTTGGGGATCTCTTCCAACACCCTTTCATACGTGCCGTCCAGAGTCGTTGGCAGTTCGTCAAGAGCCTTCCGAATACTCGAAGGCATACATCGACGAAGTGTGTCCAGTTGGCAATACACCCATCGAAACCTGTTCGATATCATGAGTGATGATGCCGGGGTAGTATAGCAGAGGTGCCTCACATCCCGTTGGCCCGTTCCGAGAGCGTCGTGATCACCAATTCCCTGTCCTCTTCTCTCCATCTCCGCATTGATCTATCCTTCTCAACAAAAGAACGGACATAGCTGTTGATATCCTCCCTTTGACCAATTTCTTCGTGAAGGGATACGCGACACGATGGTGATGTCAATGGGTTAAGAACTGTTTGAATGTCTTGCTCGGGGCGACTGGTCACGCAGATGAACACGTTTGACAGCGTCGCCCCCACAAGATCCTCTAAAAAGTCCAGGACCTCTTCGCGTGCAGATGGCGTTCCAGTATTACTCGGACACTCGTCCAGTGCATCCATGATAATGAAAATAGGAAGTTGTCCCGGAAGTGCGAGCATGGTTTTAAGACATTTTGCCAGGGCAGTATCACTGGGCCGTTCTGAGCCACCACGGCATGTGGTATGCAATTCATGAAGAATGTCCCAGCAACAGTCAGAGTCGTAAGCGAGTTGGAAGAGAACGGATGTCAACAATCCGCGGACATCACGTTTTGAGGAGTCTTTATAGTCGAAGTAGTAGTAGGCGATCAATGCCGGTGTGCCCTCTCGCATGCTCTTGATGTCCTCGATGACGGCAGAGCTTACAAACACTAAGAATTGCTAGACTCAGAAATCGCTGAGAAACTGCGTACCAAAGAATGCTTTTGCCCGCGCCCGCTGAGAAATTGGGGAAGGGATTAATGGTAAATATTACAGAAAGATGGAGAGAACGCACGACTGCCACGGATCCACAACAGAGAACCGTTCTTCTTCCAATCTCGGAACATGCTGCCTTGGATAAACCAAGTTGCAGTACCATCATGCTGAGTTTTATATGCAGTGTTATGATTTATGGAATGATCTGGAGGTGAAAGCCAGGTTCGAAGATCCCCACGCAACTGGTTTCCTGTGGACATGCGTCAACTCAAATGGACAATAATTGGGAATGTGAGAGAGCACGAACGTTTGAGCTCATTCGTTACTGTTTTTGAAACAAAGTGTCAGGATGTGCGCAAAGATGGACAGAAAATGCGCACCTTCTTTAGTCGCATTCAAGTTATGATCAATCATCTTTATGTTGTCATCGACGCCATGAATAAGCTCCTGGGTCACAGCTACGTTGCCATCCACACGGTGCGTAACCACCAAGTTTTGGGTGCCCGTCATTAGGCTCTCCTCCTTTGTAAGCATGTCCAACCGAGAGAGCGCATCCTCAACATCCATCCTTCCAACTACCCTCTTCAGAAACTTTTCTATATCATGGTCAGTTAAGTGACGTCATACCAAACACCACCAACTCACTGATTCGCCCCTCGGTCATCGACTTTGTCGAAAGCGCGAGGATCAAAAGCAACTGTGCCATAATCTTCCCAAGTAGACTTGTGAATTCGTCCGTGAGTGGGATCCCGATGTAACTCTTCAGCCGTTCGAGGAAGAAGTGAATCCGCTCGAAAACGTGCATGAGCATGTCATGACTCGCCACAACATCCCTCACAGCCTGACAGTTGTATATCAGCAGGTATCAATAGACGAGCGACATGGATATTACGATGAGACCTACCCCGAGAAGAACACCAATACCAGTAAAGATCGTTTTCGCGGGGGAGAATGGCTGAGAATGGGATATCAGCAACACCCATACCGAATGAATGAGGCTGCTTACCAGTGCGATCCCTTCTCCAAGCGTATCTGAAAATATAAACAGGATATTGACCGTTGGTTCCAACCATCTCATCAACTTCTCATCGCCTTCACAAAATTTGCTGAAAGCCTGAGCCTGAGTCCGAAGGAGGTTGGAGACATCCTCGGACCTGTGGCAGGCTTCAAGCTCGGCGGCCAAGGGATGGGTGTCAAGTCGTTTCCTCGTAATCTTCTGATACTCTGCCTCTGCAGCATTGAATATAGCGGAAAAGTTATTGGTGGATGGGCCAGGTGCTTGATTGGATGCAGACATTGGGGATAGCAAGGGTGAATGTGTGAAGGCGTAAGTTGAGAGTGAAGCTGTGACGATGGGTTGAGGGGATGTGGTCGAGACTTGGAGATAAGCATAGCCACGAGGACAAACAAGCGCTGTAATATATTCTCAGCTGACTTGTGATTAAGCTCGATATAGAGAAGAGAGGCGCCCGAGTGAGCTGCCTGTGTCACGAGCGCCAACGTGGTAGTGGTAGTGAGGCCCCGCGCACAAACTTGGCACCTTCTTTGCGCTCTCGAAAGACACGACGTTGATGATGGGCCGGAAGACAACGTTCTTTCAGGTGATTGTGATCAAGCTCCCTATCTATCATGGAGCAGGACCATAACGCTCAACTCCAGCCTCTGCAGTAGACTTGCACCGTTGTTGTAGGGACTCGGAAGAGCAACGATTCCACCTAAGATATTGTACTGACAGAGACGGATCACTCACCAACTTCGATTCGTTTCTTCAAACGTGACTCTCCTTGCAGAACTCGAACGAATGCATCAGCACTAATTAAAGTGACCGTAGTCCCACTCCGGAAACGGAAAAGATAGATTTGGTTTTTGAATCTAACGCACGTTGCCATCTGGCTGAGGGTGGATTGGTCCCGTCCCTTGAAGGGTGGAATTTCTTATCCTCTCATGTGCTCAGAACTCTACAGCAAGTGTTCTGTACAAACTCGGGGCAAGTGAGTCACGACCATACTCTTGTGCATCAATATGGACGATCCCCACACGCTGAGGAATGTGTTAACACTAAGTGACTGCAGGGGGTCCAAAATAGGCTCACCTGCAGCGCCCTTTCACACCCAGTATCCAACCCCAGGGCACCATCGAAGGTGAGTTGGTACCACCGACAGAAAGGGAGGGACTGTCACAGACTTCTGGAGAGGCAGGATGGGTCATGTTAGTGAAGCCCCACTGGTGCGGAAAGACGTTGGCCCCGAGAGGATTCTGCATGTCACGCGGAAGGCCCCGCAATCACGGGGCCATCTGAAAAGAGAGCAAAAAACCAAGAGCGTGATGTCAAAGAAGCACAAAGAGACCAACTGTGGCGTACTCACTTTCCCCCTACCTCTTCCTCAATCACCTATCCCGCGCCTCAGTGCCAAACCTGCCTTATCCTTCGAGGCCAATACTATTCTTGTCTTTCTTGCTACCATTTGTTGTCGTTGACGCTAGGAGAGCTGACAAATAACACCTCACTTGCCGCAAGATAACATGGCCAGAGGGGCCGGCCCAGCCTCCCAAGCAATTACGAGGTCAAGGTTAGCGCTCCTAGGTGAACCCTTCTTCGTGAATTCAGAGCATAAAGTCTCACTCGAAGCGATCCTGTAAATGGTAGTAGTGCTTCTGTACGAACTCCACTCGAGATGAATCTATGTGAGGAAGAAGAATAAAAGACGTACATTGCGATCGTAATCAGGCATTTATGACCTTTGTTCTGTAACTACCAGCTCACAGATCCCTGTGCACATCCTGGTGTTTTCCGCTGAGCATGAAGGTACGGTATCATCGTGATCCACCAGTTCCATCTGTAAATCCGAGATTGCGTGAAACATTAGCTGCAATTCTTTCAGGGTGAGCAACATTTAGTGGAGGTTCATGCATTGGTTTGGTCTCGAATCCAACAAGGATAAAATAAGCACATGACAACTTCCTTTCTAGATTTATATCTGTGGCAAGGAGGCAGACCAGGACGCGGATGCTGTTGTAGGTGAAATGTGTGTTGTCGGGGCACTGCCTGGGCCGCGAATTTCCGTGGATATGTCCGAGCGCCCGTCCGCGCCGTGCTGGCCGGACTCGTTGTCGTGTCGTCCCATCTCTTCGGAGCCCAACTGCCCAGGCCAGCTCCGGCTCAGTATGCTCCGCCTCTCTCCTCTTCTCCTTTTCTCTTTGACTTAGCCTCAACGTGATGGCCTCTCCTCGATTCTTTCTACCTCGTGATAGCCTCATGCAATTCAACTCAATTCCTGCTGAAGATCACTCGCTCCGTTTCAAGCCCCGGTTTTTCTCTCAACACCCTCTCACACGGACCCTCACTTCAGCAACTCAGACCTGCCCATCTCCACCTGCTTTCTATCGCCTTCTAGGACACTTCTTTTGTTACTTGTGGACCCGAACGGACAATTGTAGGTACACCACACACATGTATCAAAATGTACCTGCCGACTTTCTGTAATAGTAATGTATTTCGCTACGCTCTCAACGGCATCGTGTGCCTATCTGGCCTTGCCTTTCTCATTTTCCTCTTTTCTTTCAATCTCGCCTCATGTTCTATCCCCCTTCATGAGATCGTGGAAACTGTCCACATCTCTTTTCTCGTTCTTCGGACCTCTCGTTTTTACATCGCGTCCATCGTCACATTGCTTCGCCTTCGCCTCGTCTTGCCCAGTCAGCTTCAAGTTCTGTCCCTCCGCCGTCTACTTACGTCCTATCTCTTGCTCACACCAACTATCGACGTTACTCAGAGACCACATTTCTGATCCTCGGGCACAAGTTCCCTGATGAGGCATGAAAAAGATGTGGATACTTCGACTGACTTGGCAAGTTTTACCGCTCTCAGCTGTCCCGAAGATGCAAAAGAGGGCCATGTATGCGCCAGGTATCAGCATGTATCGAATAGTTGGCTGATCTGTTGTCCACTGTCGCAATTGGTTCGCCGCAGAGCCAGTTATGAGTGTCGTCAGAATTTTGTAGGAAGGGGCGGGTCATGCGGCGACGTCTGGTGTATATAGTCATCTGGCAAAGAAAGGCGTTGTAATGAATGACCACACACTCGGAATGTGCGGTCCGCGCTAACCGGGAGCGTGCCCCAACCTCGTCGCCTCTCTCCCCTTTTCCTGTCCTTAATTTAATCATCGTCTCGCCTCGGCCTTTGTCTCGATCCGCTATGCCTCGTCTCCGAGTCTCTGCTCTGTCTCTCGTCCCTTGTAACCCACCCACGATGCTTGCGTCTATATCTATACGGACACTGGTCTAGCTCCGTCTACGTTGCACCCTGAGCCACCCTCATTGCCCCCTCCCCTTCACGATTCGCCATCGTCTTTCATCCCGCCCATCCCCTCACCGTCTCTTCCCACGCGCGTTCTCGCGCAGGATTGCTAAACTCCCGTTCTGCGTGCCGCTGGCCCCGCCCCGGCTGTCTCGAGGCCACTCACACCCAATGGGCGAGTGGCTCCGTGCGGTCCGCATCACTAGCGTTCGTCGGCATCGCGCCGTCGCTGGAAGACTTAGGGTGGACCCTGTCTTAATATCTTACAGCCACGTATGCCTACTTCCCCTTCCTTTCACCACTTTCTTCCATGTTCTTTGACTGTATTTCCTTCCCCTTCGTGCCACCGTCTCCCTCTACGAAACTGCCTCCGCTGTCCCCAGTATCCTATGTCCTTGAATGATCGCGCATAATTGCTGGCCCTTTTTAAACCCCCAAGTCCTTTTCTGCAAATGAGTAGACTCCCGCGGGCGCGTCGTCGCCCACTCTCCTCCTTGTCCTTGCGTGCCAGAGTAAGATATCACTGAACGTGTCCGTGCTCGCGCTCACTACAAGTCTTTTCCCTTATCTTCCCTTGGCTTATCTCGCTTTCTCTTTCCCCCTCTTTTCTTAGATCTCAGACTTCCCCTCAAGACGACATCGCACCCGCGTGCCGTTCAGCATTCTCTCTAGAATTTCTGTCGCGAAGACGGAACGGGAAGTCTTGGCAATCTCCTTTGACTAGGTCTGATGCTTAGCGTGGGCGGTTTGTGGAGGGTGAGTAGACAAGGACATGTGTTTTGAGCGTCACTAAGTGGCAAGAGCGTCGTCCCACGAATCATCATGTTGGTGAGTAACTGTCGAGAGCTCGCTACAGTCCATGAGATGCGGCGCTCAGTAGCTTGAACGAGGTGGGTGCCAATGCGTTGCATAGGGGGAGACATAGCCGAATCTCGGGGGTGACCATGGACTTGTGTGAGTCAAAGAAAGAGTGATCAGCTACACTGAGACATGACTGCCATTTACGATGAAATCAGCGTGTTGTTTGCGACGATACTCCAACTCTGTTTTCCTTTGCTGGTGACCAATGGATGTCCATACTGGTAGTTGAGTTCATGGCACAGTTGCTCAAAACATGTGAGTATGATATCGGAGTCACATCACGATTCCCTGCTTGATCGTCTCATCCTTTTTCGCTGTCGAGATCGCGATGTTCGCATTCGTGAAGGCGACCGTCTGCCACTTCATCGTTATATCTATTACAGCCATTTCGGGTATTCATTGTACCCTCTTCAAAGCGCTAAATAGCAATCGAATATACGACAACAAGACGTTCTAGACGACCCATCGAGTACTGTAGTTATTATACCTGTCAAATCATCCTACAGCTATTCCTTTTCCGCACCATACTCTAACAACAACTGCGCAATTTCGTGGTACCTATTTGATGTCGCCACCTGGAATGGTGTCAGATCACCATGTCCCCGGGTGTGCACGTTCGCTCCGTGCTTGAGCAGTATCTGTACGACCTCCAGATATCCTTCTTGCGAGGCTATGTATAGGGAAGTACTTCCGTCATTGGTTTGTGCATTGATATCAGCACCGTGTTCCAGAAGGAGCTCCAGAGCCTTCGCTTCTCCACCACACGATGCCCAGGACAATAATGTCCAGTCGTCGTCATCTATAGCATCAACATCAGCTTTGTGTTGCAGTAGCAGCTCTAAAAATTCAGTTTGTCCCTCGAACGATGCGTCGTGCGATAGAAGTCCATCGTCATCGTAATGCACGTCCACTTCTGCTCCATGCTCCAGCAGCAGCCGCATGGCCTCCAGATGACCGCCATCATATGCTGAACACAAAGGTGTTCCCATTTCGTAGTTGCCCGTCGTATTCGCGTCGGCCCCGTGGTCAAGTAGTAAACGTATGGCGTCAAGGTGTCCCCCATAAGCTGCGGCGTGCAAGGGGCTCCCATGACGGCCACATTTTGCTTTGACACCTTCTCCTCGTGAGACGATAAGGTGTTTCGCCAGCCCAGTAAATCCACATAATACCGTATAGTACAATGCAGTTGCCTCGGCCCGCGGTGGGTGTTCTAAGAGATTGTCAATAGAATTTGGAACCCAATGGGTGTCCACATCGTGGATCCAGCAAGCCCACAGTGAGAGGTATGGGTTATGTGGGTCAAGAAGGAGTTCTATTGTATCTTGAATCCGTGATGCCATGTCCCCGAACTTTGTGTGCTCGACCCAGTATCGAGCAGCATAAAGCGCAAGGGGAAACGTCCTCAGGCGCTCTTTGTCCACGCTATCATCCAATTGCAACAGCACCGCTATGCATGCTCGCGCAAGAATGGTGTGGGAAGCATCGAGGAGAGTGTGGTAGTGTCGTATGTTTCCGATCTCGGAGGTCCGCAACCGATCAGAAATCAGAAATTCTTTCACTGAGAAATGAGAGAATTGAACTATTTTTGAACTCCTATCCGAGTCCGAGTCCACATCAGAATCAGAATCAGAGTCCTCGATGACGGCGATTAATGTGGAACATGCAGAAAAGATAGCATCTTCAGCATTTTCAGGACGCCAGCCCTCCATCAGATTAGCACCAGCATCTCCCTCAAACGAGATAGCGAATATCTCCGCAAGTTCTTCAACTCGAAGTGGTCGAATAGCAGCAACCAAGCACTGGAACAGCCGATGTGCATGCTGCCGTTGCTCCTTGGGAATCTCCTCCAACACCCGTTCATACGTGCCGTCCAGAGTCGTCGGCAGCTCGTCAAGAGCCTTGCGAATACTCGAAGGCATACATCGACGAAGCGTGTCAAGTTGACAATACACCCATCGAAACCTGTTCGAAATCATGAGCAATGATCCCAAGGTCGTATAGCAAGGTGCCTCACATCCCATTGGCCCGTTCCGAGAGCGTCGTGATCACCAATTCCCTGTCCTCTTCTCTCCATCTCCGCATCGACCTGTCCTTCTCAACAAAACAGCGGACATAGCTGTTAATATCCCGCCTTTGTCCACTTTCTTCATGAAGGGATACGCGACACGATGGTGATGTCAAGGGGTTAAGAACTGTCTGAATGTCCTGCTCAGGGCGACTAGTGATGCAGATGAACAGGTTCGAAGGATTTTCCCCGACAAGATCCTCTACAAAGTCCAGAACCTCTTCGCGTGCGGATGGCGTTCCAGTGTTACTCGGACACTCATCCAGTGCGTCCATGATAATAAAAATCGGGACTTGTCCGGGGAGATCGATCATCGTTTTTAGACATTTTACAAGGGCAGAATCACTGGGCTGTTTCGAGCCATCACTGCATATGGTGTATAATTCATGAAGAACGTCCCAACAATGGTCAGAGTCATCTCCAAGTTGGGAGAGAATCGACACCAGCAAGCCGCGCAGATCACGCTTTGACGCGTCCTTGTAGTCGAAATAGTAATAAGCGATCAATGCCGGCGTCACTTCTCGCATAGTCTTGATGTCCTTGATAACTGCAGAACTGATCAAACAATAAGAACTCCCAACCTCAGGAATAGACGAGCAACTGCGTACCAAAGAATGCTTTTGCCCGCCCCCGCTGAGTAATCGGAGAAGGAATTAATATTATTCGTCATTATTGCAGAAAGATCTGGAAAACGTACGACTGCCACGGATCCATAGTAGAGTGCCATTCTTCTTCCAATCTCCGAATATGCTGCCTTGGATAAACCAAGTTGCCGTGCCATCATGCTGAGTTTTGCATGCAGTATTATGATTGATGGAGGGATCCGGATGAGAAAGCCACGATCGGAGCTTCTCTTTCAACTGGTTCCCTGTGGGAGTGAATCAATATCAACGGTGAACGACGAGAATATGAGGGAGTAACAAACGTTGAACTTGGTCAGTTACTGTTTAAGCACAGAATGAGAAAGAAGAGTGTCAGCAGGTGAGTGAAAATGAACAGAAAGTGGCATACCGTCTTTAGTCGTTCTCAGGTTATGATCAATCGCCTTAACATTTCCATCCACATCCTGGACAACGCTTTCGACACGGTGTGTAGCCTCCAAGTTCTTAGCAACTGTCATTAGGCTCTCCTCCTTCGTAAGCGTGTCCAATCGAGAGAGCGCATCCTCAACCTCTGTCCTTCCAACTAACCTCTTCAGAAACGCTTCTATACCATATTCAGTCGAGTAACATCATACCAAAACCATCAACTCACTGATTCGCCCCTCGGTCATCGTCTTGGTCGAAAGCGCAAGGATCGAAAGTAACTGTGCCATAATCTTCCCGAGTAACCCAATGAACTCGTGAGTGAGTGGGATCCCGACGTAACTCGTCAGGCGTTCGAGGAAGAAGTGA
>QLOT01001712.1:0-17196 GCA_003313875.1 Russula aff. compacta
AGGAGAGCATGATGTAAGCAGAACCAGTCCGGAGAAAATAATGGTACAGGTACAAGTCCACAACAGGGTTACCGGCTATGGAATTCAGATACCCAGGCAATCGTCTTGTCTCGTGACGTGACTTTCGACGAGAGCTCCTTTCCAGCGAAGGCGAGCAGCGCGCCGAACGCTCCGCCTCCGCAACCCTTGGTCCTTGCTGGACCGGTCACAGTCCCTATCCCCTCGCGTGAACCGGATGGTCCCGCACCTTCTCAGGGCATTCCGACGCCCCCGCGTGTCAGCCCCGAACCACCGCACACACCCCGAATCCCTCCGTTCCACTAACTCGCAATAGCACAGTCTTCCACACTCCTCCTTCCCATCCACCAGCATCCTCGCCTCCTGCCTGCCCTCGCACCACGCGCATCTGGAGAGATCCCCCGATGCGCCCACACTCCTCACTGCCAGGTCCCTCGTTCGGGCCCCCAGCAGGACCTCCTCCGGTTGAGGAGGGTCGTCGCCTCCGGGATAATCCACCGAAAAATCCTAAGTACTTTGGGCCAGATAACGCAGAACACAATCCCGCAACTGGGCGACTTGGGCACTCGGCACTCTTGGCAGCTGCTGAATATCAAGATCCACTTACTTACAAGGAAGCGATGTGATCGGACTTAGCCGATGAATGGCAGCGCGCGTGTCAATATGAAATGGACGCGCTTGCCAAAAATGGAACGTGGAAGCTCGTCGACTTGCCGCCGGGCCGCAAGGCTGTCAAGTCTAAATGGGTATTCAAGCGCAAAGCAGATGGACGCTTTCGCGCGCGGTTGGTAGCAAAAGGGTTCACACAAATCCAGGGTATAGACTATGATGAAACCTTCTCTCCAGTTGCCAGATTTGAGTCCTTGCAACTACTACTAGCGTTGGCCGCGCTAGAGGATTGGGAGATCCATCAGATGGACGTCAAGTCGGCGTTCCTCAATGGCACACTGGATGAGGAGATCTTTATGGAGCAACCCAAAGGTTTCATCAATCCTGACCACCCGACTAAAGTTTGCCTTCTGATCAAGGCGATCTATGGTCTCAAGCAAGCCTCGCGTGCATGGAATCTGTTATTCCATGGAGTTCTCATTGAGCTCAGCTTCACGCGCGTGCACTCTGATGCGGGCATATACGTATATCTTCGCCAAGAAGGGGAGGGTCTAGTCATTATAATCCTCTATGTCGATGATATCATGTTGCTCGGCGATAAGATCAAGGAGATCACGTGGATCAAATCTGCGCTCGCGGACCGGTATGAAATGACTGATCTAGGCGAGATCGACTCTTATCTCGGAGTCCGGATCAAGCGCAACAGATCAATCTGGTTACTGGAGCTAGATCAATCCCATTGTATTGCTACCTACAGATACTGACGCCCGTGTACTAGTGCTATCTATTTAGCATTATCTTATCTTTAAATCTCACTGCGCTTCATCATCTTCTTCCATATGAAGTCCTTCCCAAACCATTCTTGGTCGGATCAGCTCCAGGTCTACAACCGTTCAACTTGGATGGAATTACTCAAACTTGTCATCTTGGGGACCTTTCAGATAGCGCGTGACAGATTCCACCGAGGAAATGGCCACTTGCCTGTTCGTGTAGTCAACACTCGAAGATCTCTTCCTCAGATTCCGATACCCTCGATCAGACCCCCACGAAGGAAATCTCACCGTCGCCAAACACGCTGCCCTCCGTGCTCTTACCATATTCCTCTTTGCTCAAAGGAAGTTCCGAGGACCTGAAAGACCTCGTTTCCCAAATTGATACTTCCTTACTTTTCGATCGCCCTTTACTCGGTACCCCACAAGTCCATGAGTTTGTTGGCCTTGCAGACAAGTTCGACAGTAGTCCGGCCCACTCGATCCCTTTTTGGTGGAGTTCTATCGCTCATCAGCCAGGCCACTAACTGTAAGGTATCCCTCTTACCCAGGCTCGGAGCGGAGCGGATCAGCCGCGTCGGAGCGCCCGTCAGCCTTCCATCCACTCCCTCACCGCCACGCATCCTCGCCATCGACTGCCCTCCTTGCCTCTCGACCATCCCCTTTCAGGTCCTTCCTACCTCCTCCCCTTCAACCATTTTTGTACTCATAACCACTGGCTCAAGATAGTCGCGAGCAAATCACCACCCGTTCCCTCAAGACACTTACTGTTCCTCTTCAGGACCTCGCCGTCTCCTCTCCTCCAACTGTCATCGTGCTCTCAACTGCCAGCGCAAGACTCCAGTGTTCAAATACTATTGACTCCTGCCGCTACCAATACCGACATTCCCCTTCTCACTTTCCTTCCTGCTCCCTTTTCTTCTTACCTTAGGCAACGACGATCAACCTTTGTCATGATAGTACGGCGATCAGTACGCCTCACAATCCATTCCCTAGCCTTTCTCTTGACAATCATATTAACAATTTTCTCACAAATTTTTCCGACGTCGCATATGCCATCAAGTGGCCTTTCGATATCCCTAGTCGTAGGAAACCCTGTATTTAAGTTTAAGGCCTCCTCGTTCGAGGATGGCAGCAGTATCATCACCGTGATTGTGTGCGCCCCATTCCTCTCTCTTTTCTCGCTTCGTTTTTCATCACTTTGGTGCGCCTTTCGCTCCTCTTTTGGCTCGTCTCATCCTCTCGCTCAGGTGCCCACGTTTGTAGAACCGCTGTTTACGGTATGTGTTTTGCCTCGCGTCTTCGCTCTCACACATCTTTTTGTCATTTTTCTTATCTTATTCCCTCCCCGGGTGTTGGATTCACTATCACAGCCATCACCTTAGCTGCATCACCCTTGGGTGGGGACTTGACATGACCGACATGACAAGATAACTTGGTCTGTCATTCCCCGGGTCTTTAAGATGGCACAACTAACAATGGACTTTCGTCTCTCCTTGCTCATGTGGAAACTCTTTAACATCTGAGGACACCGGGAAGTCTCCGCGCTGCCCATGCGATTGCAGGGTGATCGTTTCAACCCGTTTGTCGCCGTTCAGAGGATGCATGTATCTCAGGAAGTGGTGCCATTCGTTGTACTGGCGCTGCAAGAGTTTGCCGGGGAACACACGTGAGACAAATGAATGAAAGGACTGACAGGACGAAAGAGAGAAGTTGGAGAATAAAGGGAGTGATTTGATGTGGTGTGACATAGTTGGAGAGTGATACAAAGTTGTGGTCAACTCGGGAGCGACGAAAGCGTGTATCAAGGCGAGGGAGGAGGCTGGGATGGGACAGGAGGTCGAGAGGGAAGAAGGAAAGAGGGATGGAAACATAAGATGACAGAAAGGAGATGAAACAAACGACGAAGGGGTATTTGGGAGGGAGAAGAGGTAGGAAATTGACGAGCAAGTTGGTTTCTAAGCGCTGACAGCCCAGCTCAGCGCATTCCGGGTACATCGCGACGACGGTGATTACAGTAATAGGTGTCTTTCACATATAAATATATCGACCAGCGGATGCAGACTAGATTTATAGAGAATTAGTGGGTGACATGAGCAAATGCTGATCATGACGAACGGAGAGTGATATAGTGATACCCCGTCACTCCCAGTGGACCTCGACGGGGTGATCCGAGTGCTGACGTGCAGTGATGAATGCTTGTATGTCCTCCTCTATAGGTCCATATGGGGATCGGCCCTTGAAGGAAATGGTACGCAGAGTAGGCAATACCTCTGTGGCCCTTTCCCCCATGAGGTCTCGCAGCGCCCGCCCAACGAGTGGCTCCGCCTTGTCATATATACGCAGATCTTGCACGGCGACAAAGGGGTGAAAAAGTTCCAACAACTGCGTGGGGTCGAGGTCATTCCTCATCTGTGTGTCTTGAAGCAGAAACCCGTTGATGTCGAGCTGTTCCACATGAGAGATGAGAGGGGACAGCTGGCTGCATACCTGCGCCATCGACGAGGCCTGCCAGTCTGGCTCTTGACAAAGAATTGTCAAGATCACGGAGACATGGGAAGACGCAAGTTGATTCGTGATCTCAGCAGAGTAAAACATGATCTCAGAAGAGAAAAACATGATCTCAGCCCGATCGCACTGCCGGGTACTTTCTGTGCGAGCAATGAACTGGTGGAGTTGTGGAATGTGGAACATAAGATCCATGAAGAGTCGTATTTCGAGCTTGTGGAGTTTGGGGGTATCGATTCGGGCAACGAGATCTTCCAAGTATTCAATGCTGCCTCCGAATTCGAAGTTGACGAGAGTGGTGAGGACAGAGCGCGTTAGTGGAGGACGACCTAGACGGTCGGGGCGAGATCGAGGGGATTGCAATTCAATGGCAAGCTCCTCGAGACTGAGCAAGGAGGCCAGACAAGTGGCCATCGCCTCGGGTGAAACGTATCCAGCGATCGGGATATGAAGAAGGAAAAGACAGGACAAGTGAGTGGCAGACAAAGCAAGTTTTGGGAATCCTGGAAATGCAACGTCCCATAAGGAGAACCGTCGAAGACTTGGTGCGGATCCCCCCAAGAATTCCTCGTGAAGGACTGTCGCTATAGATCCATATGATTCAAGGTCAAGACGTCTCAGAGCCGGGAACGGTTTCTGCATCACGGCGGAGAACTTTCCCAATACGAACCGCGGAATGGTAATCTCGATTATGCGATCATGGTGCTCGAGTGCCGCCATGATGTTACCTTGACCAGAATCATCCAACTCCTCGTAATTACAAGATATGATGATGGGGAGTGGCGGCCAGATGTCCAGTGACGTCTTCACGGGTGTTCTGTCAGTGCACACGAGTTGCAGGTTCAGACTGCGTGGTGATGCAAGGATGATACGTCGCCATCTTCGACATACGTGTGTCAGATCTTTCCACCACCACCAATAGGTGTCCTGTCTATAGAGATGAAATATCTCCAAGAGGGCATCGTCAGGGAGTATTTCAATAGTCGCCTGGTCTACACTCTATTAGCCAATGCTTGTCACATTCATTGTATACAAGACTCACAGTAACTTCGTAGTACCTGAATCAACTCGTTCCCATCCATGGAACGCACCCTTGTCACTGAGCCATCAGGAGCGCCATCTGATAAGATTGATGACCCAGGGGTATGAGGAGCTAAGGATTTGGCGATGCCTATCAATTCTGTAGCCATCGGACGTTGATATACTGGTACATCACGCAGGGTGTTGGAGCATTGGCTTAAAGCTGTGCACGTGTTGTACAATGTGATCACTGGTAAGCGCCGGTAGCGGTGGCGGTGAAAGCTAATGCGGCTGCAGCTCGTTTTCTCAATCATTTATTTTGTCTTCGAACCTTCACACCCAATGCAACCAATAATACATGTCACACCCTGATAAAACTCCCTTTGTAACCGACCCACCCGGATATTGCGATGTAGATGATTGGTTATGAGCAACGAGTTACGAGTGTTCAGCTCATCACGCGTGGATTGGTTGCTGGTTGTGCCAGGCGTTGGTGTGTACAAGTAGGTCATACACCGCTCATCTCAAGGCTGACTACCTGCAAAGGTCACCTGTCAGTGATATTTGAATGTTCATGGGACTGAAGACTCCACCAGACCTTAGTTTCATCATTCGATCCTTCACGTTAAGATGACTGCCACCACATGACGATGCGGAAGACCCCATGCAAGTTACGGACTGCGATGGGCGTACGTGGTTGCAGGTCAGGGGAACGCGGACAGTGGGAGATGAGCAAATCTGTTGAAATATAAAGAACGACTAGCAAGATCATGACACCCAGGGAGATACCACTAGGTCGAACATGGCGAGCGTGGAGAACAGAAGGGAAGGGAGTGAGCTGTGGGGAACAGGGTAGACTGCGTGACTGAGCCAGGTGCTAATCAATACGGGGCCAAGCCTATGCAACCCGGCCACACGCGCACCTCCCACTCAGGTCACTCACTGATCGTGAGCGGGGAAATGCTCTTTCTGTCGGGAATATGGATGAATGGACTTGTTGGGGTTGGGATGCTATAAAGCGCTGCCAAACTTCCGAGCGAGGGGCGTGAGCAGATGAGCATCGCCAGGACATTGTGGCCGCATCCTCGCGCGGGGGTAATCCAATGCGTCAAGTCCACCGGACGTTTTCGAGATGCCTCAAACTGAGCTCAGTTACTTCCTGAGTGATGGGGTCAACATCCTCTTTTTACGTATGAGATATCTGGGGGAGAAATTGAAAATGGAGAGATATGACCAGAGGAGCGAGCTCACGCACCAGTGAATGGCCTGGACTCACAGCACCACTTTACCACCTGCCAGAATACCGCCTCGGTGCGCGAGCTCCTCCACATTGAGTTGTGCCACCTGCCATCTTCTTCGGATCCTTCGCACACGGCCGCTGTGCGGAGGGGTGCTTGCTGCAAAGAGTTTCTGCCAAATGTGTGTGGGGCTAGGTGATAATCGTGGTTCTCGGTGATGTCGGGCAAGGACGGCAGGAACATCGGAGGGTTGGCTGGTGAATGTATCGCGCCAAAAGGCTCCTCACAAATTTCTTCGAAGCTCCTAACGGTGGTGTGTTGTGCCGAGCACGTAGCGAAGCAGGGGTTGCGATGCGTAGGAACGACGAGGAGACAAGAACGCCGCCAAGAAACTAAACGGGGACTTGGCTTCCAAACAACGATGGAGAGAAAACAGAAGTCAATCTCTCCTCAAGAGGCTCCGTTCGGGAATGACCCGGCGTGTGTTATCGAGCAGATGGGCAGGTTGTATGAGATTTGCCTGCCTTCCGGAACCCTGATGCCAGCTTGCTGTGCCCGGAACGCGACTCTTTCCGCGACGCCCTACTGCCCACCACCAGGGATGCACATTTTTCCCTGTACTTGTGTTCGCCGCCTTGGGGCATCGCGAATATTGTTTAGCGCGTTCTCAAGACGAGGTGCTGAGGCTTGAACAACTGGATTCGCGGACCGTCCACAGCGGGATTATGTCAGTCACCACGTGCGCCAATCCGTTTTCATCCGCTTGAGGCTGTGCTCCACCCCTCCACGTCCTCGTTCTCGACGTCCTCAACTCTCACGCCTCAATCTCCGTTCATGGCGCTAGATTTGTCCCTCGGTAGACCACTTAGCCCAAACCAGGCGGCAGCTGCTACGAGATACACTATTACCATTCAAGCCACCATGTAGAAGTTCTCTGCCGCCTCGTGTCCTCCGCTTCGACGGCTGTGTTCATCAAGTCTAGTGATTTGCGGGAACGTCCTCAACAAAGGCGGTGCACAGGCCTTCGCCCATGTGGCGCACATTAGCCCTCTGAACTCACTGCGCGTCCCAGAAGTTCTATGACTGCTTTTCTTGTCACCATCTCTGGTACCTTCTAATGGAGCGGGTCGGCCTTCCGACCGTGGAGGCACGAATTAATGACGCCGGCAGTGAAGCTGAGGCGCAGTCCCACCTTGATATGGCCTATCAGGCGGTCGCCGACACCTCCGCTTGCTCTTTATCCTCTTCCCCTCTGGTTCGGGCCGAGATTGGTCTGATTGAAGACACGTACGCTCAGACGCAAAGTGCCTACGTTCATGTAAGAGGTGGTTGTGCTAGTCATCCATTTTTCAGCAGCTCTAGTGCACCATTTCGCTTCAGCGGCTACAATGGTGCACCCTCCCTTACAATTGCATATAAACAAGTAAGACTCGAATTTATGTGTCAGTGCGTTTTTCAACTTGATCACTAACAGGGTCACTGCAGGTTCCCCGCGCTCAACTTTGGCATAGTGCCTCACCGATAGTGCTTGGGGTCTTGTGCAAACCGCTGGTGATGGTTCGAGGCGCTATTGGCTCATGTGACTTCCCCATCAACCCTGAGACGGGGCAGGGCGGCTGCCATCCTCTATTTCGGCTGGATCAGTGCTCTGTGGCACTCGTTTGTAAACTTCATGCTGTAGGCGTCTCAGAGATGAGCCCACTGAGGGCATCACTGAGTTTTTCGGCCTGGGTTAGTCCGGTGATGTCTCGACGATGGCTGCGGCCGCAGGCCATATTGGCAACCGTCAAGTAAGCATCTTGGTAAGCCATACCTTGTCTTAATATTAAAGCTCGACTTGACCATGACTACAGATGTAGATAGATAGTTTTGTGGTGTGGCAGGTTACATGGTTACATCTCGTTGACCTCCACTCTGCCACAAACCCCACAAGGTTCAACGCAGTGTGCTTCTGAGAACATAACTATCCCGGTATCGCGGCTCCTGGCACGTTCTCCGTGCATGTTCGCGTTGATCGATGATCGATGATCCCATCACCACCCACGCCCCAATTACTCCACCCATGCCTCCCCGCATTCTGCCGTTGTACATGGTCGCGTCGGTTCTTTCTTGTTTTGTTTTGTGTTGTCGCGTCTTGCTTCTATTCCATTCATTCCGCGTTTCATCTCATTTTGTTTCGGAGAAGGCATTCTCTGAGGGCTCGGGAATGAACGTAATGAACATTAATGAACTTCTGTAGCATGGAGCATGGCTAAGTTTCGTACAGACCCATGTATATTGCACCGGTTTGAGGGCATATGCGCGCATACGTCTTGTCTTTCGTCAGCTCAATAAGTGTATTTGGTACAGATAATAAAAGGGGTCCTTATTCTTAGGTGCTATGCTGTTCCTTGGCAAGAGATGCTCTATTATGTTCTGGCCCTCAGGGTGTCCTCTTCAAAAGCTGAGAATTGTATCACGATTTCACAACACATTCCGGTGGTTGAGCCGCTCAGCCAGCAATTCCGTGCGGAGCGGTACCATTGGCATCACCACCAGGGGCACAATGAAGCCCTTGCCTTTGTCTTTCAGGTGGAAATTCAGGATGTATGCGCACCCTGATGCTTCCTGGCTTGGGCCCTACTGACCTCCTCCCTTCGCACTCTGCTACAAACATAGCGGACAATTCAGCCTCAGCGACAATATCTTTCTCAATGTGGCAATTCCGGTTGCGCAAATAGCGCCTGCTGTGGGCCTCTCCTCTCTCATCTTGCCTGTCTTTGTGGCCAACAGCGAGAGCATCTGGGCGACCATCTATACGTATTGACATTGCACCCGAGGTACTTGAAGATCTTCCCAGGATTGACATAGAGGGGATATTAGTTTCTATGTCAGAATTCAGAAAGATTCTCCGCTATGATGCATGAGCCACTTCATGCCCTTCCGTATGGTATGACGACACCTGGTCCTTCCTGAATCATAACCATTCTTTGGCGGATTGGCCCCAGCCTCATCGTTGATTGACGATCACATCGCATATTTCGAGCTCTCGTATCGCTCCGCTCACGTCGCAGGGCCCCCAAAAGGGCCTTCATTGCCCTCACATGAAAAGTCCCGTTTCACGCACCGCTGGCACCGCCACAGCTCAATAGCGCTCAATATTCGCTCAATGCTACTCGTACAAAGTGGTCCCGTGCCGACCTCATCGCCTGCACACGTCAGCCTTGCATCATCCCCGGTCATTGGATGAATCGGTTTTACTCGGCCTTGGTTCTGTTCAGTTCGTTCGCCTATTCCTTTCCTTTCTTTCTGTTTCACTGCCTCTCTGCCTTTCATCTTCCCCTTCCATTGACCATTCGTGCCACCGCCCCGTCTGACACGTCTACGGTACTTACTGCTCTACCTTCATACAATACGACCCCTGTAGACACAGATTGAAATGAATATAAATAAGGCCCTAACCCCCATTTTGCGAATGTAGAGTCCCGTGAGAGCGCGCACGGAACGCGTCTGTGCCTTCTCGCCTACCTCCCTGAACCTAACCTCATGTTCAGGTGCGGGTTCAGGCCATATGAAGCCTAACCTGCACCAAACTGACCGCGGCCAGTCGGAGTCGCTAGATTTAATAGGCAAGAGCTGGGAGTTATATAAAGACCAGTCATGAACCTACAGACATCGTCTAGAATTGTCATGGGGGGAATGAGACAATCAGATTGTAGAAGACAGAGATGGTACGAAAAGGAAGTGAACGGGGTGATCATAATGAAGAGCGAGAGGGGAGAGATGAGAGAAATAAAAGGGGACAACATAGGGCACACGGGCAGCGTAAACCAAGACCAACATCCACCAATCTATTCCAACAGCGATGGCAGGAGGCTGAGAATGATGGACAGGGCAATCCACAGACCTTCTTGTGCACACGATCAGCAGACTGTTGGCAACGAAGGCAGTGCAGGGGACAGGAGTTGAGATGTGCAGGGCGACGACACAGATAAGACAAGGAAATCAAAGAAAACACAGGATGAAAGAGAGGAGGTGAGTAGTCATTTTGGCCAGGCGGCGCGATACGGATGGAGTGCGATGCAAAGTTATGGTCAACAGGCGAGTGACAAAAGTGGGTATCAGGCAAGGGAGGAGGCCAAGATGAGACAAGGGGACGAGCGGGAGAAAGGAAAGAAAGATGAGAGGAAAAGATGAGAGGAAGGAAAAGAGACCGACGACGAGGGCGCATTTTGGGAGGGAGAAGAGGGAAGAAAGGGAGATGAGCAAGTTGGTTTTCGGAGCATTGACGACACAGCCCAGCACGCTCTGGGAACAATGCGAGGTGATTACAGCAATAGGTGTCTTTCAGATATCGATATATCGATCAGCGGATGCAGACTGCCAGTGGATTTGCAAAGAGTTAGTAGGTAATAAGAGAACAAGCTGATTATGACGAACGAAGAGTGATGGCCCATTACTCCCAGTGGACATCGACAGGGTAATTCGAATGCTGGCGCGCAATGATGAATGGTTGCATGTCTTCCAATATAGATCCAGAAAGCGATGGCCCCTTGAAGAAAATGTTACGCAGAGTAGGCAACATCCCTGTGGCTCTTTCCCCTGTGAGGTCTTGCAGCGCCCGTGCAACAAGTGGCCTTAGCTCGTCGCATATATGTAGATCCTGCACGGAAAGAAAGGCATGAAAAAGTTCCAGTAACTGCGTGGGATCGAGGCCATTCCCCTTCTGTGTGCTTCCAGGAGGATCCTCGTAGATTTCGAGCTCTTCCACATGAGAGAGGACAGGTGATAGCTGACCGCATACCTGCGCCAGCGACTCGGCTTGCCAGTCTGGCTCTTTGCAATGAATGATCAATCTCACGAAGTTATAGAAAGTTCCAAGACCAATCGCGGACAAATAGGGGGAAAACACGATACGAGCCCGATTGAGCGACCTGATACTTTTTGTGCGAGCAATGAACTTGTGGAGCTGTGGAATATGGAACATAAGGTCCATGAAGAGTTGTATTGTGAGCTCGTAGAGTTTGGGGGTATCGATTCGGAAAATGAGGCCTTCCAAGTATTCGCAGACGCCGCTGAATTCAAAGTCGGTGAGTGCGGGGAGAACGATGCGGGCTGGTAGATGAAGGATTCGGATTCTTTGGTCGGGGCGAGACCGAGGGGATAGGAATCCAATGAAAAGGGACCGAAGACTGGGAAACGTGGCCAGACAAGTGGCCATCTCCTCTGGTGAAATGTATCCAGTGATCGGGATATTCCTAAGGGAAAGACGGGTCAAGTGAGTTGCAGACAAAGCAAGTTTGGGGAATAAAGGAAATGCAACATTCGATAAGGAGAAGGATCGAAGACGTGGCCAGGATCCCCCCAAGAATTCCTCGGGAAGGACTGGCGCTATATTTTCAAATGATGCAAAGCCAAGACTTCTCAGAGCCGGGAACGATTCCCGCATCATGACGGAGAATATCTCCAATACAAAACGGTTTTGACCCCCAATGACAATCTCGATTACGCGGTCATGGTGCCCGAGTGCCGCAATGATACTATCTTGACCCTCGTCATCCAACTTATAGGCATAGCAATATATGGCGATGGGGAACGGCGGCCAGATGTGCAGTGACGTCTTCGTGGGTGTTCTGTGAGTGCACACAAGTTGCAGGTTTAGACTGTGCGGCGATGCATGGATGACATTTCGCCATCTCCAACATACGTCTGTCAGGTTTTTCCACCACCACCGATGGTCGTCCTCGAGCTCCCCTCTATAGAAATGAAATATCTCCAAGAGGGCTTCGTCCGGGAGTATTTCAATAATCGCCTGGTCTACACTCTATCAGCCAATGCTTGCCACATTCATTGTACACAAGACCCACCTTGACTTCGTACCTCAATCAACTCCTTGCCATCCATGAACCGCCCCCTTGTTACTGAGCCATCAGTAACGCCTTCTGGTAAGATTGATGACCCAAGGGTACGATGAACTAAGAATTTGGTGATGCCTATCGATTCTGTAGCCATTGGACGTTGATACTGTATACTGGTGCATCACGCAGGGTGCTGCAGCATTGGCTCAAAGCTGGGCACGTGTTGTTCAATGTGATCACTGCACTGGCAAGCGCCAGTGGCGGTGGCGGTGAAAACTAATACGGCTGCAGCTCGTTTTCTCAATCATTTATTTTGTCCTTGAATTTCCACACCCAATACAACCAATATACATCACATCCTGATAAAAACTCCCTTCGTAACCGAGCCACCCGGATATTGCGATTTAGATGATGAGCTACCAAGTTACGAGTGCTTAGCTCATCACGCCGGAAAAGCTTTGCTTGGACTTGGTTGTGCCAGGCGTTGGTGTGTGCAAGTAGGTCATCCGCCGTTGATCTCGAGGCTGACTACTTTTTTCCTTATGCAAAGGTTACCTGTCAGTAGTATTTCAATGTTCATGGGACTGAAGACCGATCCACCAGACTTCGTCAATCGACCCTTCACGTTATGACGGCCACCACATGACGATGCGGAAGACCCCCGTGCATGTTACGGACTGTGATGGGCTTACGTGGGTTTAGGTCAGAGGAACGCGGGCAGTGGGAGATGGGCGAATCTGTTGAAGTATAAAGAACGACTAGCAAGATCATAACTCCCAAGGGAGATACCACTAGGTCGAACATGGGGGGCATGAGAACAGAAGATAAGGGAATAAGCTGTGGGGAATAGGGTAGACTGCTTGACTGAGCCAGATGCTAATCAATACGGGGCCAAGCCTATGCAACCCGGCCACACGCGCACTTCCCACTCGGGTCACTCACTCATCGTGAGCGGGGAAATGCTCATTCTGTCAGGAATATGGATGAATGGACTTGTTGGGGTTGGGATGCTATCAAGCGCTGCCAAGATTTCGGGCGAGGGGCGTGAGCAGATAGCATCGCCATGACATTGTGGCACCATCCTCGCGCGGGGGTAATCCAATGCGTCAAGTGCACCGGACGTTTTCGAGATGCCTCAAACTGAGCTCAGTTACTTCGCGAGTAACGGGGTCAATATCCTCTTTTTACGTACAGATGAGAGATCTGGGGGAGAAATTGAAAATGGAGAGATACGACCAGAGGAGCAAGCTAGACACGCACCAGTGAATGGCCCGGACTCACACCACCACTTTACCACCTGCCAGAATACCGCCTCAGCGCGCGAGCTTCTCCACCTTGCGATGTGCCACCTGCCATCTTCGGATCCTTCGCACACAGCCGCTGTGCGAGGGGTGCTTGCTGCAAAGATTTTCTGCCAAATGTGTGTGGGGCTAGGTGATAATCGTGGTTCTCGGTGATGTCGGGCAAGGACGGCAGGAACATCGGAGGGTTGACTGGTGAATGTATCGTTCCAGAAGGCTCCTCACAAATTTCTTCGACGCTCCTAGCGGTGGTGTATTGTGCCGAGCGCGTAGCGAAGCGATGCGTAGGAACGATGAGGAGATAAGAACGTCGCCAAGAAACTAAACGGCGACTTGGCTTCCAAACAACGATGGAGAGAAAACAGAAGTCAATCTCACCTCAAGAGGCTCCGTTCGGGAATGACCTGGCGTGTGTTATCGAGCAGATGGGCTGTATGGGATTTTCCTGCCTTCCGGAATCCGGATGCCAGCTGCTGTGCCCGGAACGCGACTCTTTCCACGACGCCCTACTGCTCACCACCAGGGATGCACATTGTCCCTGTACTTGTGTTCGCCGCCTTGGGGCATCGCGAATATTGTTTAGCGCGTTCTCAAGATGGTTGCTGAAGAGTGAACAACCATATTCGGAGCGTCCACAGCGGGATTATGTCAGTCACCACGTGCGCCAATCCATTCCATCCGCTTGACGTGTGTTCCACTCCTCCAGGTCCTCGTTCTCGACGTCCTCAACTCTCACGCCTCAATCTCCGTTCATGGCGCTAGATTTGTCCCTCGGTAGACCACTTAGCCCAAACCAGGCGGCAGCTGCTACGAGATACACTATTACCATTCAACCCACCATATATAATTTCTCTGCCGCCTCGTGTCCTCCGCTTCGGCGGCTGTGTTCGTCAAGTCTAGTGATTTACGGGAACGTCCTCAACAAAGGCGATACACAGGCCTTCGTCCATGTGGCGCACATTAGCCCTCTGAACTCACTGTGCGTCCCAGAAGTTCTATGACTGCTTTTCTTGTCACCATCTCTGGTACCTTATAATGGAGCGTGTCGGCCATCCGACCATGGAGGCATGAAATAACGACGCCGGCAGTGAAGCTGAGGCGCAGTCCCACTTTGATATGGCCTATCAGGCGGTCGCCGACACCTCCGCTTGCTCTTTATCCTCTCTCCCCTCTAGTTCGGGCCGAGATTCGTCTGATTGAATGCGAGTACGCTCAGACGCAAAGTGCCTACGTTCATGTAAGAAGTGGTTGTGCTCGTCACGGATTTTTCAGCAGCCCTAGTGTATCGTTTCACTTCAGCGGCTACATCGGTGCGCCCTCAGGCTGCCCTACAATTGCAAATAAACAGGTATGGCTTGAATTAATGTGTCACTGCATCTTCCAAGTTAATCACTAACAGGGTTACTGCAGGTTCCCCGCGCTCAACGTCAGCGTAATGCCTCACCGATAGTGGTTGAGGCCGTTGAGGCCTTGAGGTCTCGTGCAAACCGCTGGTGATGGTTCGAGGCGCTATTGGTTCATGTGACTTCCCCATCAACCCTGAGATGAGGCAGGGCAACTGCCATCCTCTATTTCGGCTGAATCAGTGCGCTGTGGCACTCTTTTGTAAGCTTCACGCTGTATGCGTCCCGGAGATGAACCCATTCAAGGCATCACTGGGTTTTTGGGCCTGAATCGGTCCGATGATGTCTCGACGATGGCTGCGGCCACAGGCCATATTGGCAACCATCGAGAAGCATCTTTGTAAGCCAAACCTTGGCTTGATATTAAAGCTCGACTTGACCATGACTACAGATCTAGATAGATAATTTGTGGTGCGGCAGGTTACATAGCTACATGGTTACATCTCATTGACCTCCACTCCGCCACAGGCCCCACAAGGTTCAACGCAGTGTGCTTCTGAGAACATAATTATCCCGGTATCGCGGCTCATGGCGCGTTCTGCCTTCGTGCGTGTTCGCGTCGGTTCTTTCTTGTTTTGTTTTGTGTTGTCGCGCCTTGCTTCTATTCCGTTCATTCCGCGTTTCATCTCATCTGGTTTCGGAAAAAGCATTCTCCGAGGGCTCGAGAATGAACTCCTGTAGCATGGAGCACGACCAAGTTTCGTAAGGCGCATGTATATTGCACCAGTCTGAGGGCGTACTCCTTATCTTTCGTCAGCTCAGTTAGTGTATTTGGTACAGATCAATGGCTGCAATGCTGTTCCTTGGTGACAAGAATGCCCTATTCTATGATCTGGCCCTCGGGTCGCCCTCTTCGAAGCAAACGCTGAGAATTGTATCATGTTTTAACAACACATTCCGGTGGTTGAGCCGCTCAGCCAGCAATCCCGTGCAGAGCGGTGACATTCACATCATCACCAGGGGCATAATGATAATGAACCCCTTGCCCTCTTCTCAGTAGGAATTCAGGATGTATGCGCGCTCTGATGGTTCCATAGCTTCGGCTGTACCATCTCATCTCTTCGCGCTCTGCTACAAACATACTGGCCAATTCAGCCGACAGGGATGAGATCTGTCCTAATGCAGCAATTCCTGTTGCCCAGATAGTGCCTGCCGCGGGCCTCTTTTGGCTATGAGATCATCTCTCGAATTTCACGCTCTCTCTCTCATCTTGCCTGTCTTTGTGGCCAACAGCGAGAGCATCTCTATGCGTATTGACATTGCACCTGAGGTACTCGGAGATCTCCCGAGATTGACATTGACAAGTTATTAGTTTCTATATTAGAACGATTCGCCGCTGTGATGCAGGAGCCACTTCATGCCCTGACCATCTTCTTCCAGATAGTATGACGACTCCTGTCCTCCCTGAATCATGACCATTCTTTGGCGGATCGGCCCCAGCCTCATCGTTGATCACATCGCATATTCCGAGCTCTCGTATTGCTCTGTTCACGTCGCAGCGTTTGTCCAAAAGGGCCTTCACTGCCCTCACATGAGAAGTCCCGTCTCGAGCAACGCTGGGACCGCCACAGCCCGTCAACGCGTCAACGCCACCTGTACAAAGGGCGAGTGGTCCCATGCAGACTGCATCGCCTGCACTCGTCAGCCTCGCATCATCGCCTCTCGACGCTATTGGAGGAATCGGTTTTACTCGGCCTTGGTTCTGTTTAGTTCGTGCGCCCAATCTTTCCTTTCTTTCTCTTCCACTGCCTCTCTGCCTTTCATCTTCCCCTTCCATTGATCATTCATGTCACCGCTCCGTCTAACACGTCTACTCTACTAACTGCCCCACCCTCATACGATACGACCCCTGTAGACACCTATTGAGATGAATATAAAGCCTTAACGTCCTTAACCCCCCGTTTTGCGAATGTAGAGCCCCGTGATCGTACTCAGTGCCTGCCTGTCTGCCCGTACGGAACGCGTCTGTGCCTTCTCGCCTGCCTCCCTGAACCTAACCTCATGTTCAGGTGCGGGTTCAGGCCATATGAAGCCAAACCTGCACCAAACGGACCACGGCCAGTCGGAGTCGCTAGATTTAATAGCCAAGAGGTGGGAGTTTTATACAAACCAGTCGTTAACCTACAGACATTGTCCAGGATTGTCATGGGAGGAATGAGACGATCAGATTGTAGAAGGCTGAGATGGTATGAAAGGGAAGTGAACGGGGGCGATCATAATAAAGAGCGATAGGGGAGATGAGAGAAATAAAAGGCAACAAACAACATAAGGCCGCGTAAACCAAGACCAACCAATTCCAACAGCGATGGAACGAGGCTGAGAAGGATGGACAGGGCAATCCACACAGAGCTTCTTGTACAAAGGATCAGCAGAGTGGCGGAAACGAAGGCAGCGCAGAGGACAGGGGTTGGGAGGTGCAGAGCGACGACACAGGTGAGACAAAGAGATGGAGGGAAAGACAGGGCACAAGAGAGAAGTTGGGAGAAGAATGG
>QLOT01001713.1:0-17055 GCA_003313875.1 Russula aff. compacta
GAGTAGTGCGCTGGCATAGTTATTTTTAGTACTTGTCTTGTAGTATAAGTAAGGCTCCTTGACGTCCCTAAGATGGCAAGTTGAGTCTCCTGTCTCAATTCATATCGTTCCCCCTTTCCCCTTTCTTTTCTGCCTCAAAGGAGTGGCTACTGCATTGTAGTGCAGCAAGCGGCAACTCCTACTCTATCAGTCAACTAAGTCGCTGTGAGACTTAGCTCAACTACTTGAAGAACTACTAGGCAACCATCGACTTGGTCTATTGTTGCGGCCAAACCCTTGGCGGTGACATTAGACTCAACTTTGTTCAAAACGGCTAGCAGCAGCCAGAAGAAAGCCTACAGAGCAACTATCCTTGCATTGGAAGAAGTGGGTATAACAAGACCCAATACCCTCGTAGCAGTCCTAGGCACCACACATCTGAAGAATAGGAGAGGACACACTATCGCACTAGTGTGCAAAGACAGCAACAAGAAGATCAAATCAAGCCTCAGACAAGTGTGCCTGTATCAAGGACGGTGGACAGCAGTCCAGTGGGATTCATTGAACCAGTGGTATGAAACCACAGAACAACTCAACACATTGCACAAGTACGACTCTACCAGCCAAGAAGGCAACAGTGATATTTCCAACCAAGGCTCTGAAGACGAAGACAAACCAGAAGAACCAGAGCAGGACATCAACACCCAGATCAGACAAACACCCATCGACCCAGAAGTCAAGAGCAGCCCCCTAACACCACTATTCCACACATTGTCCCCAATAACTGAAGAACCAACCATGACAACCCAGACCCAGACAACAGCAGCATTCACATCTTCGACCCCAATCTCAGTCTAGATCCCATCTGCATTCGGAGGATCAAGAGGACAAGGCGCAGACAGAGCACAACACATCACTGAAAGACTCCAGCAGGCCCTCAGAAGTACAGGACCCCCTGGAGGAGGTGGCCCTGGCCCAGGAGGCCCTGGTGGACCACCAGGAGGAGGACAGCCTGTGGGCGGTCCTCCAGCAGCAGGACAACAACCAATACCAGTCGCAGCAGAGGTCAAAGCCATGGGAGGATTGCCCCAAATATTCTATGGTGATCACTCCAAAGCAGACAACTTCATCAAAGAGGTCAAGGGATATCTACACCTCAATTCTGATGTGGCTGGATACAACTCCCCCTACAAGAAAGTCGCATTTACCCTCACCCTCATCAAAGGTGAAGAACCAGCCCAATGGGTTAGGGACATGGGAGCCTGGCTCGATGCACTTGACCCGGTGGCAGATAACATTAATGCGCTATGGGATCAATTCCTGATGGAATTTAGAGAGCAATTCCAGGACACTCAAGCCCCTTAACATGCTAGGGTCAAGCTTGAAAACTGCAAAATGAGGAACAATGACTATGATGCCTATGTAGCCGAATTTGAAGGGCTGGCCCAAAAGGCCGACTACACTCAAGGCAATCAAGAAACGTTCAACATGTTCCTCAAAGGATTACCAGAGTCTATCTTGAGGGACACCCTCAAACCCCCTTTCCCCATCGACTATCAATCCCTCAAAGAACGAGTCAAGCACCTAGCGCAAGGAAAGTCCCTGATTGAAGGAATACTGAAGCAACAGGGATATCAAGGAGGAGGCAACACCTATCAGCGGCTCAACAATCCTATCCAACGACCCTTCTTCACCAGACCTGGAAACTACCAAGGAGGACAAGCAAGCCGACCCGTCTACAACTCGTCCACTGCACCCCCATCCATGAACAACATCCCTGTCCCAATCGACATAGGAAGAGGCCATGTGGCTACTAATTGGTACAATAGAAGTCAAGGCAATTGGAGACAAAGGCCACAAACGAATAACCGAAACTTCCAAGGCCAAGTAGCCCAGGGAACAGGAAATAACGCCTGTTTTACCTGTGGCAAGATAGGACACTTCGCACATAACTGCCTACAATGAGATACCACCAAGAAACGGGTCAATTACATGGACTTCGACCCAGAAGAAGAAGAAGACCTACCAGGCCCAGCAATGAACAACACTGTAGCCACAGTGCATGCACACCTGGAGAGGATGTTGATGGCAGAGAATGAATGCCTTGCCCATGAGATGGGTGTAGCTGAGGATTTTCCCACTGCCTGATCAGAGGGGCACTGATTAGGTGAAGCAACAGTGATAATGTGTCCATATCTGCTCAGAAATCGATGACTGTCTGATTTTATGCACACTCGATCATGAAAAGAGCCAATGGAATAGCCCTCATTGACTCAGGGGCTACAGAAAACTTCATGAACCTGCAGTATGCGAAATGGGCTTCGACTACCCATCAAGCAACTGGAGAAACCCAGACCACTATACAATGTCGACGGGACAGAAAACAAAAGCAGCAGTCTCAAGTACTACACAGACCTAGAAATACAGATGGGAACCCAACGCACCAAACATCGATTCTTCCTGTTGGACTTAGGGGAACACAAGGCGATACTAGGCTACCCCTGGTTTGCTGCTACCCAACCCAAGATCGACTGGAAACAAGGATGGATCGACACCACCCAACTGCCAATTGTCCTAAGGGCCCCTAATGCGCACAAAGCCCAATTCGTCCCCAGAACAAAGAATGTCCCTCGACCACTGTTCAGGAATCAATACTTCATTGGAAAAATCAAGCTTAACACCCCAGAAACCACCAACATCCCAAAAGTCCCAGAGGAATACCAAAGACATGCCAAGGTGTTCAGTGAACAAGAATCACAACAACTCCCACAGTACACAATATGGGACCCTGCTATTGAACTCCTACCTGGTGCACCCTCCTGGTCGACTCTACCCCCTTACCCAAGAAGAAAAACTGGAAGCTCACAAATTTGTCCAGGAACACTTGTCCAGAGGCACGATCCGAAATTCCATGTCTCCTTATGCAGCCAGTTTCTTCTTTGTTAGAAAGAAAGATGGCAAGCTGTGACCAGTACAGGATTATCAACCTATCAACAAATGGACTAAACGAAACCACAATGTCTCTCCTCTCATTCCCCAGGTGATCGACCAGCTTAGTGGATGTACCCTCTTCACTAAGTTTGATGTCCGATGGGGGTACAACAATGTTCACATTAAGAAGGGCAACGAATGGAAAGCCGCCTTTCTCACCCCAGAAGGACTGTTCAAGCCCACAGTTATGTTCTTTGGCCTTACCAATTCCCCTGCTACCTTCCAAATGATGATGAACACCATCTTTTGCAGTGAGGTGGGCCAAGGATGGTTCTCCGTCTATATGGATGACTTGGCCATCCACATGGCCCGATACCCCCATGAAATGGAGGCCCAGCATATCCAACGACACTGGAACTATGTACACAGCATCCTCGACAAACTGGAACAAAATGACCTCTATCTCAAGCCAGAGAAATGCAAGTTCAAGCAAAAGGAAATTGAGTACCTCAGAGTCATTGTGGGCAACAACCAATTGAAGATGCACCCAAAAAAGCTCCAAGGCATCGCTGATTGGACTCCCCCAAGGACCCCTACCGATGTGCACAAATTCTTTGGCTTTACTGGCTATTATCACTACTTCATCCCCAACTACTCTGGTATTGCTCAGCCCCTCCTGGACTTGACTAAAAAGACTACTGTCTGGCACTGGACACCTGCCCACCAACGTGCTTTTGAGGAACTCAAAACTCGCATGTGTAGCAGCCCAGTCCTCAATCAACCTGACTTCAATAAATGCTTTGTGCTCCAGGTCGATGCCTCTGCTTATGGTGTGGGCGCCGTACTTTCACAGGAGGGAGAACACACCACCCCTACACTAGCTAAACATCACAAACCGGTCCTCCACCCCATTGCCTATTACTCAGCCACCTTCACACCCACTGAACGAAACTATGACATCTATGAGCGGGAATTACTGGCAGTAATGAAGGCTCTAGCTCACTGGCAACACTACCTGGGATGGACCAAGATGCCCTTTATCATCCACACTGACCATGCCAACCTGCAATACTGGAAGTCCCCAAGAAACCTAAACCAACGGATGGCCAGATGGCATGCAGACTTGCAAGAATATGACTATGAACTAGAATACATACCTGGGAAGACTAACACCACTGCTGATGCACTATCCTGACCCCCAGGAGTGGACCAAGGGGTGGAAGACAATAAAGATATCATCCTGATACCCCCGCACTGAATATGGGTTGCCACCACTGCCCAAGGACAAACCATTGTGCCAAACGTCAAAGAAATTAAAAGAGCAATTGTTAGCAAGGCACATGACACACCCACGGCAGGGCACCCTAGAAGAGACGAAACACTGCGAAAGGTGCAACAGACCCACTGGTGGCCAGGAATGAAGACTTGGATCGCAGACTATATCAAAGGATGTGCAATATGCCAACAGACAAAGATAATCACCCATTGAAAACATACTCCTCTATATCGTATCCCTACAATGGAACGCACCCTACCATTCAGAACAGTGGCAATGGACCTGATCACCAGACTTCCCCCACATAGAGGAACTGACGCCATCCTTACCATTGTAGACCATGGATGCTCAAGAGCAGCAGTGTTCCTACCATGCTCCACAACCATAACGGGACTAGGAATCGCTCAGCTATACTTGGACAATATCTATCGATGGTTCGGACTCCCCACTAAGGTCATCAGTGACAGAGACCCTCAGTTCACATCCCACTTTGGCTGAGCACTCACAAAGAAGCTGGGAATTGCCCAGAATCTATCCACTGCCTTCCATCCTCAGACGGATGGGCTGATGGAGCGAAAGAATCAATGGGTGGAGCAATACCTTCGAACGGTGACAGCAATGCACCCTGAAGATTGGACACAATGGATCACAATGGCCACAGCAGTACACAATATCTGGATCAATGCCACCACAGGGTTATCGCCCAATCAAATCCTGTTGGGGTACGAACCTATCCTCACTCCACAAAGCATCACTCCCTTGGACAATGAAACGGCAGAGAAAAGAGTGGAGCAAATGATGGAAGCAAGACAGGAAGCAGTACAGGCCATCAATAAGAAGGCTGGGACAGCCCCTTTGTCCCAATTCCAACCAGGAGACCAGGTCTGGCTGGAAGCCACTTATCTTTGACTTCCACACCAAAGCTCCAAATTAACCCCAAAGAGATATGGCCCCTTTAAGATCTGGAAGGAAATACCCCCAGTGGCATACCAATTGGAGCTCCCCCTTGCCTGGCAGATCCATGACGTATTCCATGCTTCCCTCCTATCGCCCTATCAGGAAATGGCAGCTCATGGACCGAACTATTCTCGGCCACCCCCTGACCTCATAGGTGGAGAAGAGCAATATGAAGTGGAGCAGATAAGGAGTCACTGACGATGTGGCAAGAGTGGAGCACTCCAATACCTCATCAAATGGAAGGGATACCTGGAAAGTGACAACACCTGGGAACCAGCTGACCAGGTGCATGCATCAGACCTCATCCAGGAATACCACAGACACTGACCACTGCAGGGGATAAAAGGGCGACATGCACACCTCCAAAACCCCAGCAATCCACCCTGGAGCCCCAGTCAAAGCAATTCCTCAGATCCCTGCTCCGCTCTGCCCCCTACACCACCCACCAATTCCACGAGTTCAAACCGTGTTCTTGTGCCCATAAAGTGCTCTCTCACCCCCTCACCCATCGCTGCAGACCCCATTACACTCACTCACACGCCCTCGAACACTGGTCCTTCTGTAAGGAACGATACTGCCGATATCACAACTAGGCTATGTCTACTGAGCTCCTTGATGGATCCTCCTCGTCACTCCAGCCATCTCCATCCCCCACCTGTGTCAACTCCCCTACGACAGCCAACACCACACTCCCAGACCATCTCTCATCCTCTGAGGAGGAGTACCTGCCTGGTGACGGACCGATCCCCATTCCAGGACCCCTACACACCCTCGAGGCCAGTGACCACTGGGAGGAACCATTATCTCCCAGCTCCATGCGAGCCATCGTCGAGGCAAACCCCATGCTCACCACTGTCCAGCTTCGGGCCATGGTCCGAGGCCTCATTAACACTGTTGTCATCAGGCAGCAGTCCCATGATGCTCATGTCCACACCCTCCAAACCCTCCACCAGCAAAAAGAAGAACTCCTCACCACCCAGCTCGATGACGCCATTGAGGTGCTCCACAAGGACGACTCCATCGCCCAATGCCCCGAAGGATATATCGAGAACACTGGGCGGATTCCTACCTTCCACATCCCCTGCAAAGATGGCAGCAACAGCTTTGCCTGCTTCATCAAGCAGCTTCCAGATGGTGTAAGGTTCCCTTCGGATCTAAGCGTGAAACTCAACGGATCAGCCACATCGGAGCACTCGGAGCTCAGCAGATCAGGTGTGTCAAAGCGCTCGGAGTTACCCTCAGCTTGGATCAGATCGGCCGCACTTGAGCGATTGACAGGCACAGGACATGTAGGCTTGTCACCCTTTTCCTCCATTCTCCTACCGCCACAACCTCCCCTCGCTCACCGCTGTCGCCATCCCCTCGCCATTCCCCTTCAAGACCTCGCCGCCTCTAACGTCGCCATACCCTCAAACACCTAAGCTAGGCAACCGCAAGCAAATCATCATCCATCCCACTCTCGAAAAACTCAGCTCATCTCCTTCAAGACTTGGCTGGTCAACACCCCTCAACCACTAGTTCACTCTCCACATCCGGTGCGCAATGACAACACCAAAAGCTGCCTTAACTTACAAGGCTCTCTCTTTCTGCTTACCATTTTTATGCTTATTATCCTCTACTTTTAGTTATATTGATCGACCCTTTTGCTATACGAATGGCATCCAGTGCGCCCTCTCTCTCTATCTTAGCTCATTTACTGACACTCGTTCCTTACACTCAATACGATCTACGGGCAACACATACACCGCCCATCAGCCCCCTTGATACACGGAAGTCGTAGGTATACCAGAGTCATCATGTATTTAAGCAGCCTCCTCAGTCGAGGATGGCATCAGTTTTCACAGAAGTCGAACCCTAGTGTGTTTCCCCTTTTTCTCTCTCTCTCTTCTGTCTCGTGTGCCTCCACTCCATCTCGTTCTCTCCTCACTCGCTTTTGCCATGACCTGTCTTCACTCCAGTTGCCTTGGACTCAGTCACGTCAAAGCATTGTCTGCGTCGCGCCTTCAACGCCCCCTTTTATTACGTCTAATTGATTACAAGGCACATACTCTATTGGATATCTCTCACTCACGAATCTTCAGTGTCTCTCGGGTCCTCTTGTCGCTTGTCGCCCACGTCCACCTCTCGCTCTGCCTCGGCAGTCTTGCCCCCTTCCGTGCCCTCGTTCAGCCTTTGTGCTCTCCAATTGCAGTGCCCTGCCTCGTACCTCTCTGACTGAACAGTGAAGCTCAGGCAAAGGTACGCCTTCATCGCCCGTCTTATCACTGATAAACTATTTTAGATCTACCCCTCTGTTACACAACCACGGGCACTACTACCTACGCAGCCATCGGCGTGTGTACAACTGGAGCCCACCTGTAGTAGTCCCCCTCGGATTGCACCTGTCTCCTGCCAGTTGCATCCTCGGTTTCTTTCACCCTGTCAAACATTCCCCCTCCACGGCGCAGTAGCCTCTGCAGCCGACTCCAGCCTCGCAACCACCTCGGGCAGTACACGTCTGCCCCTGCCCCTAGTTCTCTCACTCTTCCCACTCCGTCTTCTTCACACACCGGTCCTCCGACTCCTGTTCGTCATTCCAACA
Source organism: Russula aff. compacta (assembly GCA_003313875.1). Taxonomy (NCBI): domain Eukaryota; kingdom Fungi; phylum Basidiomycota; class Agaricomycetes; order Russulales; family Russulaceae; genus Russula; species Russula aff. compacta. Next base: position 7,725 of record QLOT01001713.1, read on the forward strand.
GTCTCAACTCTCAGCGACGTGCCTCCTCACCCTCAAACCTCCCCAGTAGCTTCCTGTCCTCGCAGCATGCCTCTCCTGCTCCTGGTTCTAGTCGCCTCGAGTCTCCTGCCCCTGCTTACAGCTTGCTAGCGCCGCCTGTCCTTGCCGACGACCCTGCTCTCTCTGCCCCTGCTTCGGAGCCTGCCCTCCCCGCACCACCGGCCTACCAGCCTCCTCTCGCTCCTGACTTCGCCGCTCTTCCACCACCCACTGGGGTACCCTCACAAACCACCGTCAATGCAGCCTCTTCTATGCAACACACTACCACCACTCCATCCACACTGCCAGCTTCCTCCTCGGCTCAGCCAACCTCATCTACAAACTCTAGCTCGCGGTTACCTGCTCCAGTTGCCTTGCCTCTCAGCCAACCACCTGCCACCGCGCCCACACCCGTAAATACCCAAGCACCCACCACCGTCCTACCAGCACCCGCACCCGCCACCACCCAACCGGCCCAAATAGTAGCTCCCGTCACCCCTGTACCGCAGTATACACGCGCCATGGCCAACTTTCAGATGGGTCCCGCCACCATGCTGGACCCACGCTCCCACAAAGCACCATACTTCGCTGGGCAACAAAACGACCCCATGGCTGACTTTCTCTTCGACTTCGAAAGGCTTGCGCACAATCACGGACTTTCAGATGCTGAAAAGGTAGATTCTATCACCCAATACACCTCATCCACTACGTGACAGTTCTGGAAGACCTTCGACGGCTTCATTTGCAAAAACTGGGCAGCCTTCCGTGCAGAACTGGAAGAGCTTTACCAAGACACCACAGAAGATAGGTACTCGAAAGCTAGCCTAATTGAATTCACCAAAATCTCGGCACGAACACACATACAAGATGAGCAAGACCTCATACTATACCTCCAGTGGTTCCAACAGCTCAGCAACCCCCTCTGCCTCTCAAACTTACTATCGGACGAAGAACAAAACAACACCTTCTTCAACAGCTTTCACCCTCAAGACCGGGACCTCATTTATGATAGACTAATCGCTCTAGATCCCAGGTGCCCCACTGACCGCGCTCCCAGCCTCGAAAACACCCTTGAAGCCACTTGAGGATGCTTCAAAAACAACAAGTTTCACTTCTGCTCCATGCACGACAACACCCACGACGACTCTGACCACCGCAGAATGGAATGATGGTTCGGACAAGACGCCCCGGACCCGAGACGCACAGAAAGACCTTCCAACCCTCAACGCACCTATGAGCAGGATGACTGTGACCGCGACTACTGGCAAGACTATTCAGCTAGGCCAACTCGCTCATCGGACCCAAGACCAACACAAGATGAACAGCTCAGCATTGATGACATTATCTGCGGAATATGAAGTCTTAACACCCACGACACCAATCAAGTCGCACTTTTCACCCAGAGACTGCAGCAGTCTCCACATTCACAATCTCTCCAGCTGGGAAGCACTGACATCGTACCAAGGCTGGACCTCTTTAGCACTCCGACCTCAACGTTCACCTTTCAAGCACCACAGCAAGGTTGGCCGCCGCAACCACCAGCACACTCAATACCCAGCACCGCGCCAACCTTCGCACCCTCGACACAGCACCAGCACCGGCAACCCCAAAACCACCTCCCACAACTCATCAACCCATCACCAGACGCAGCCACCCTCTTCGGAAGACGACCGCACCCTGAAGGTTGCGCATTCTGTATGTAGCCGGGTCATATGGTACATAGCTGCGCCAGTGCCATCGAATACGTCAATAGTGGATGCGCCATGGTTGTCAACGGCCGAATCCACCTCCCGAACGGCCAAGCCATCTACAACATCGGTGCAGCAGGGCTCAAGGGAATGATCGACGCGTGGCTCGCTACTAACGTCTCCCCAAAACCTGACGTACCCACAGCACAGCCCGCTGCCGGACAACAAGCAGCAGCGGACAACACTGCCCCCATCCAGTTCCAGTGTGACGCCCCACCACACATGGCCTTCAGCTTCAAGGCTATCAGGAGTGAAGTACACATGGCCGAAATCACCGACGCCGCCAACACCAACAACCCCAAGCAAGACGCGCACCACCTCACCAAGGACGACGAAGAACTCTACAACCTATACAAAGTCCTCACCACCGAATGCACGGAATGACAAAAGCGCAACAGATGGCCTCCCAAGCCGCAGGTCGCCTCAGCACCCAAGTTGCAAACTGTCTTAGCACCTGCGCTTCCAGCTGCGCCTGCGCCCGCACCTCTAGCCACACCCACACCTCCAGCCACCAACACCTCGCGTGCCGCCCCGCAATATTGATACCAGTCCAATGCTGAAGACCAGAAGCTCACAAGCGAGCTCCTCCAGTGGCTGTTGGAAGGTAAATTATCTCAAACAACACCGGCGCACTTACTCGCAGCAAGTGCCTCAATCTGCAAGGAACTCACCAACAAGCTACGCACCTGCCGCATCGAAGCCGCCACCTTCAAACAAACCGACAGCCCCACCCTCAATGCTCAACCGGAGCCTGAGTACTCACTCCCTCTGCAAGAAATCGACGTCATAGTCAAGGGGGGCAACACCGAGGCGGGAGTCTATGACCCCAGATTGCAAATCGTGGCCATCTGGAAAGACCTGGCCAACAAAGTCTCCGCAAGAATCAACCTGAACATCTGGCTGGAGATGGAGAGCACAAGCGGTGGCAGAAGCTGGACGCTGGGATGCGCTGAGTACCTCATTATGGAGATCGGTGGCACCCCCTTTAAATTACATGCTCACATCATCCCAGAAGCACCCTTCTGCCTCCTCCTCGGCCGTCCCTTTCAAAAACTGCTCTGCAGCACCCTAGAAGATACACCAGACAGTCGCGTCAACATCACCATCCGCGACCCGTATGACCACAACCGCAAGACTTCAGTACTGACACGTGAGCGCCGCATGCAAGTCGGCTACTTCCGCACACTATCTTACGAAGTCGCCTCCGCACCACCTCACATGCACACGTTGGAACAGTACGTTGCCTCACAGACCAAGCCACCACCAGCCTCTCTCACCTCCACCTTCGTCTACAAAAAGGTCACCAAGAAAGTTCACCCCATCGCCACAACTTTACCTGAAGACTTCTGCACCGTCCGACATCGCCCCAAAGACCCCCTCCTCACACTCTCACCACTCCCGACTCACCCACCGCCATTTACACCAGGCGCGTGCCTCACGCAAGACCGCCTAGACGACCTCAAGATCAATCGCTATGACTTCCTCTGGCTGGAAGAGCTTTCTCTCACCCACCACATCCTCAAACTCAACAAGGCAGCCTTCGCATGGACCAAAGATGAGCGTGGACGCTTCCACAACGAATACTTTGCCCCGGTCAAGATTCCAACAATCGCACACATGCCGTAGGTACACAAAAACATCCCGATCCCCACTGGCATAGTTGACCAAGTCATTGACTTATTCAAAAAAAAGATCGCAGCCAGCGTGTACAAGCCCTCAGACGCCTTGTACCGCTCACACTGGTTTTGCGTGAAGAAGAAGAACGGCTTGCTACGCATCATCCACGACTTGCAGCCCCTCAATGCCATCACCATCTGCAACGCAGCAGTCCCGCCTTTTGTGGACCAATTTGTTGAGAGTATGGCGGCACATGCATGTTACTCAATGCTCAACCTCTTTGTCGGATATGACCACCGTGCACTTGACGTCACCTCGCGCGACCTAACCACTTTCCAGACACCCCTCGGCGCGTATCGGTGTACCGTCTTACTGCAAGGATCAACCAATGCCATCACAATCTTTCATGGCGACATTACTTTTCTCCTTGAGCCCGAGATCCCCAACATCACAAAACCTTTCCTCGATGACACGGCCATCTGCGGCCCCGCCTCGTGCTACGAAACCCCAGATGGGGGGTACGAGACTATCACAGGCAACCCAGGTATTCGATGATTTATCTGGGAACATCTAAATGACGTCCACAGAGTCCTTCACTGCCTCAGCCACGCCAGCGCCACTGTCTCTGCTCCCAAATTATTCCTAGCAGCACCCGAAGTTGTCATCCTCAGACACAAGTGCTGTCATGGTGGACGCTTGGAACGTTCACGCTTACTAATACACTTGCCTTTTATGTTTACTTTTCTCACGCTCCGGCAGTAGTTGTCACCACTTCCCCCTTTTTACTTTACAAACCCTCTATTACACTACTGCCCCCTCGGATCACATACACGTCAGTTCGGACCATTACTAGACTTCTCATACTAATATGCCGACAACTTTCGTGGCCTTAGATGCCACAGAAATGCATCAGCACAAGCCAAAGCCATGTATATATAAATAGTCTCTTAGAACGACCAAAAGCCTTAAGCTTGGTCTCTTGTGAATCTCAGACCCTGTTAAACGTCCCCTCCCCAGCCCCAGCTTCATCTCGTACCCTTATTCTCATAGATTGTGCCTTGAAATGCACCTCAAGGACATCTACTCCATAAAGTGCCGCGCTTCCATTAAGTTTCCTTATTAGGTAAACTGAGCCCCCGATTGGGACTCCTATTTGAAATCACTTGAAACAGATACTCCGGATCAGCTTTGCTTTTCCACTCCTTTGATTAAGACTTGAAGGCCACTTAGTAACGGATCTCTAAGTGCTCTATAGAACGTACACTCCAGTTTCTAAGTAGCTCGAAGTACTCTTGGAACTAGCAGTTCCAAGAACTATCTAAATAGACAACTCCGACGATCCCCTTGATACTAAGCTGTTCAGACAACAGCCCTCACCATAGCAGTTCTAGAACGAACTCTTAATAAGTTATCACTCTGGCTATTGAGCTAGACGAATATCAAAACCCCAGAAACCATTATAGACCCCCTCATAGATCGCTTGAGCTAAGAGAGCTCATAGAACTTGAAAGACAGAACCGCCACGCTCAGTCTTGTGTGACAAGTGCACCTATGACAGCCGCATCCCAGAAGACTTGAAAACTAAGAAGATCAGCACTTGGCCACCTTGCAAAACCATTACCAATGTTCACACGTTCCTCGGCACCACCGGGACCATGCGCATCTGGATCCCAAACTACTCAGCAATCACCTGCCCCCTCGTTGATCTCACGCACAAGAATGCGGAGTTCATCTGGCAAGAAAAGCACGACAAGGCAATGCAAGAACTCAAGGATGCCATCGCCACCTCCACTGAGCTAATTCCTATTGACGACACTTCCTCTCATCCCGTCTACCTCGCTATTGACTCGTCTTGGCGTGCAGTAGGATGGATCTTGTCTCAAAAATGCGAAGATGGCATGCGCAGGCCCTCACATTTCGGCTCCATCGCGTGGAATGACCATGAAGCCCGCTACTTGCAACCCAAGATCGAACTGTATGGCCTCTTTCGCACCCTCCATGCCCTCTGCGTCCACATCATTGGCATCACCAACCTCATCGTCGAGATCGACGCCTTGTACGTCAAAGGCATGCTCCACAACCCAGACATGCAGCCAAACGCAGCAATGAACTGATGGGTCGCCGCCATCCTTCTCTTTGACTTTACTCTCGCTCATGTTCCAGCCGACTGACACCTCGGACTGGACGGCCTCTCCTGATGCGAACCTGTCCCCGGCGAAGACCAAGACGAAGGCAATCCGGAAGAGTGGATCGACAACATCCTCACCCTCGGCATCTGGATCAACACCTGGCATGTCCCTCAGACCCTCAATCCCACACCTCTGACCACAGTCCACTCTGCACTCCTTACAAGCACCACCAGCACACCAAACGTGACCACGACAACAGCAGAAACAACAACAGCAACAACAGCATCAACAACAACAACAACAACAACCTCAACACCGTCCGCACCATCACCTCTCAATACACTCACGCTGCCCAAAGCCATGCCACGCTCACACGAGGACAAGCGCAATGATGAACTCGTGCGCATCTGCGAGATCCTAGGCAATCCTGCCCGACTCCATGAATTGCAGCCCTCTGAGCACAACAAACTTGTCAAGTGTGCGCAGCGATACTTCCTCCACAACGACCAACTCTGGCGACGACAAGCACAAGGCCGACACCAGCTAGTCCTGACCCCCCCGCAGTGCAGCAACATCCTATGCCAGGCACATGACGCTCTCGGCCATAAGGGCTATTACCCCACACTATGCACCCTCCTTGATCGTGTTTGGTGGCCCTCCATTGCTCACGATGTTCAGCAGTACGTCGCCACCTGCCAGGAGTGCCAACTTCAGCAGACGACCAAGATCCACATCCCGCCCACCATCGCAGTACCAGCCCCCCTCTTCTGTAAAGCCTACATTGACACCATGTTGATGCCGCTGGCCGCTGGCTTCCGATACATCGTGCAAGTGCGATGCTCACTCACCGTGTGGCCCGAGTGGCGTGCCCTCCGCATCAAGACCGGCCGCACTCTCACCGCCTTCATTTTCAAGGATATCCTGTGCAGATGGGGAGCAGTAGAGGAGATTGTCATGGACAACAGCACCGTGTTCGTAGCTGCTCTCGATTGGCTCGCTGACTGCTACAACATCAGACACATCTGTATATCGGCATACAACTCCGCACCAATGGAATTGTCGAGTGCCAGCACCGCACCATCCGCGAGTCCATCGTTAAGGCTTGCGAAGGCAACATCTCAAAGTGGCCCACTGTCGCCCCACATGCCTTCTGGGCCGACCGTGCAACAACTCGCAAGTCCACCGGCCACTCGCCCTTCTACATGGCCCACAGAGTCGAGCCCATCCTTCCATTCAACATCACCCTCGCCACCTTCCTCATCCCAAACATCGCCACCGCTCTCTCCACTGCCAATCTCCTCGCTATCCGCACGCGCCAGCTCCAAAAGCGCACTAACAACCTCGCAGCCATCCATGACAACATCCTTCACAGCTGCTTCCAATCTGTCACCCAATTCATGCGCGCTTTCGAGAAGTCCATCCAAGACTTCGACTTCAAACCCGGCGCTCTGGTCCTCATGCATAACTCCAGCATCGAGACTGACTTAGGCCGCAAGTCGAAGCCGCGCTACATCGGCCCCATGATCGTAGTCCACCGCACCTCCAACGGATCGTACCGACTTGCTGAACTCGATGGCGCTGTCTCCAAGCTGCGCTTCACCGCCTTTCGCCTCGTCCCATATCATGCACGCTCCTGATCATCTATTCCCATCACATGCATCATCAACTGTGAAGACCTCATGCGGATCCACCTCAACAAAGATCAGGACGATGCCACAGCAGGCCCTGGAGATGAAGAGAATGACAAAGAAACCCACACTCACACCATCACATTTTTTAGCAGCAGTTTGACCGGGGTCGGTCAAAATTTCGACTCCCCGGCAGGTGTAAGGTTCCCTTCGGATCTAAGTGTGAAACTCAACAGATCAGCCACATCGGAGCGCTCAGAGCTCAGCAGATCAGGCGCGTCAAAGTGCTCGGAGTTACCCTCAGCTTGGATTGGATCGGCCGCACTTGAGCAATTGACAGGCACAGGACACGTAGGCTTGTCACCCTTTTCCTCCATTCTCCTACCGCCACAACCTCCCCTCGCTCACCGCTGTCACCATCCCCTCACCATTCCCCTTCAAGACCTCACCGCCTCTAACGTCGCCGTACCCTCAAACACCTGAGCTAGGCAACCACAAGCAAATCATCATCCATCCCGCTCTCAAAAAACTCAGCTCATCTCCTTCAAGACTTGGCTGGTCGACGCCCCTCAACCACTAGTTTGCTCTTGACATCTGGCATGCAACGAGGACACCAAAAGCTGCCTTAACTTACAAGGCTCTCTCTTTCTGCTTACCATTTTTATGCTTATTTTCCTCTACTTTTAGTTATATTGAGCGACCCTTTGCTATACGAATGGCGTCCAGTGCGCCCTCTTTCTCTATCTTAGCTCATTTACTGACACTCGTTCCTTACACTCAATACAATCTACGGGCAACACATATGCTGCCCATTGGCCCCCTTGATACATGGAAGTCGTAGGTATACCAGAGTCATCATGTATTTAAGCAGCCTCCTCGCTCGAGGATGGCATCAGTTTTCACAGAAGTCGAATCCTAGTGTGTTTCCCCTTTTTCTCTCTCTCTTCTGTCTCGCGTGCCTCCACTCCGTCTCGTTCTCACCTCGCTTGCTTTCACCACGACCCATCTTCGCTCCAGTCGCCTCAGACTCAGTCACGTCAAAGCATCGTCCATGTCACGCCTTCAACGCCCCCTTTTATTATGTCTAATCGATTACAAGGCACGTACTCTATTGGATATCTCTCAATCATGAATCTTCAGTGTCTCTCAGGTCCTCTTGTCGCTCGTTGCCCACGTCTGCCTCTCACTCCGCCTCAGCAGTCTTGCCCCCTTCCGCACCCTCGTTCAGCCTTTGTGCTCTCCAATTGCAGCGCCCTGCCTTGTACCTCTCCGACCGAACAGTGAAGCTCAGGCAAAGGTATGCCTTCATCACCCGTCTTATCACTGATAAACTATTTTAGATCTACCCCTCTGTTACACAACCATGGGCACTACTACCTACACAGCCATCAGCGTGTATACAATGGGTGAGTTGCCAGACTCCATGCTCTCTCCACGGACCCCTCCACAGCCCACATCATTGACCTCTATGCCACTCCAAACTATTTTGGAGATAAGCTGTTGGAGCCCCTCCCCAGCTGGTTTAGGAGGAAGTTGTGGGGCACCCCTGAAGATTATGCAGTTCTGGAGCAAGCTATTGCCGATCTGGACGACTGGGAAGCCTCAGCAGAAGTCAGAAGGTACAGAAGACATGACAAAGAAACCAAGCAACTCAAGGGCAAGATCTGTGCCCTTGAAGGCGAGCTCCAGGCAGCCCAGAGTGCCCCTGCACTCTGCGAAGAATGCCTTGTCGCGGCCCACATCGCTGACAAGGTCAAGCACCTGGAGGCATATCAACACACCCCACAGCTTGGGAGACGAGGTGGGAGGAGGCGTGTGGCACTGAGCACTGGATCAGGACGTGGACATCCATACTAGTGGAGGAGTGATGCAACCGGCCTGGAGTGGTGCTGTGCATTGCGCTCCTGTAAGTTCTGGAACCGGCCATAGGAGGAAGTCGACGAGTCATTGTGGAGTGTTCTATTACTGTACCGGATCATGACTCACTGTGGAGTAGTTATTCTTAGGATACCTAGTCATAGTGGAGTAGTGCGCTGGCATAGTTATTTTTAGTACTTGTCTTGTACTGTAGTATAAGTAAGGCTCCTTGACGTCCCTAAGACGGCAAGTTGAGTCTCCTGTCTCAATCCATATCGTTCCCCCTTTCCCCTTTCTTTTCTGCCTCAAAGGAGTGGCTACTGCATCGTAGTGC
>QLOT01001716.1:0-14412 GCA_003313875.1 Russula aff. compacta
GCATGAGAGTGGACGTACCACGTGAATATCTGCAACTCGTCCGTGACTGGAAGAGGCCCGTCTTGGAATTGGTTCAGGCGGTGAAATGGGCCAACTTTGACAAATGCGCGTATGAGAAAAGGTGCTGTCTAGGGTAGGAAGAGGAAGGGTGAGCCAAGGTCGGCTGTGAGGTGAAGGGTCCGACACACACCTTTTCACGGTCAACGATAGGTTGACCAGCGGGTGTTTTCTCGTCCATTACTTTGACAGGATTTTCTTGTTCGCTCGAGAATGGGGCAGCAGGGGCGGCTGGGGAGCCTGGGTGGGTAGGAGAGGCGTTCAAATCCATGGAATGAAACAAGGGCAAACAAACGTCGTCAGATAGATCACAGCTTTAAATGTTCTCACACACTTCTCACACGCTCTCATCCATCCTCGTGTCCACCCCACCATGTTGGGCTCGTGATGGCTCAGACTGCTTGTCCTGAACACAAGCAACCCACCCGAACGAACTGTCTGTCAAATCCCACCTTTATTTGAGCTACTTTTATTTGTAATATCATCAAGGCATTGCTGTTCTGCTAAATTTGGACATGCTGTGCCTCTCCGCGACCTCGACTGCATTATCCCTGAAGTACCCTAGGGTATTCCCACTGCCATTTAGATCGAATCAAGAAATTCCTGTGTGAACCCAGGAGGTTCTTTGACCCCTTCGACGGACAGTATGACTCGTGTCATGATCGAGTTCATCTAATCTTCGGAAGCACAAACTCGACCATGACATGCGTCTTTTGGCCCCTCGGTTCAACAGGAACAGTTACGTCCCGCGTTACATTCGTTGGCAGTTGACGGTTAGGTGGTGCCACCCATTCGCTCCATCTGACCCATGAAATGACCCAGGATATCTCACTTCCAACAGTTGATCTATCCTCATTAATCCTAAGGAGGAATTTATGAAGCACAAAATTAGCTGCAACCTTCGTCGCCCTGGAATCATCGCGGGAAGCCAAAGCCTATTTTTGGTCCTCAGACTGGATGATGATCTATGATGAGAACGGTAGAAACCATATGATCCATTAATCCTACGGTGTTGTTGATGTGCTCATTGCCATACAATGGCGTGGATTTTCATTTTTGAGTATTGTTTGCACTCAAAGTTAAGAGCGGGGGCGAGGCGTAGGTGTCGTTCACCTCGAGTGATCGATTGATCGGTTGAGTCCATGCACGTCTGCATGACCTGTCCCGCATGCTCTGCGAGCACCTTCTGTGCATGTGCGGCTTCATATAGTAGCTTGATACCGGAATCACCCATACAGGACAGTCGCCAAAGAAACACTCTTCTCGCCGAGAAAGGCATCGAGGAGTCCTTCGAGTAATCGTTCGAGTCATTTTGATCCATCTCTTAGTAGCGGACTTGAATAGCAAAGGTATTGATATCGGGGCAACAGGCACCGTGGAGCTAGGATGCGGCGCATACCTCAGGCCTCAGGCCCAGGCTGCTGGCAGGTAGAGTTCATCACTAGCATCAAATTGCTATAATGCTTGTAGGGTCCAGCCAGGGTTGTTGATTACGCTGGCAGGGCGCCGAGGATGATGCATCGATGATGGGCTGATGACAGTCTGATGTGGTAGGCAGGGCCATATATATGATATCAATTGAGATAAAGTTGGCTGGTGTTCTTTGTTTTGGTCAGGCTCATGATCTGTTCTTCGGGAAAGTTATCGCAAGGCGACAAACACGGGCACGGCTTCATTGTATGCTGTACAGTAGTTACATGCACATTGTATTACACCCCCTTTATAAATAATTGCCACCTGGCGTGAAACTGCTCTACTGAGTCCACAATCCCTAAATAGATCGGCCTGTTAAATACTAACGTCAATGTGCACCAGAGGAGATCGTGCCAGGAAGCGGTGCCCCCGTGGCCCGAGTGCTCCGAGATTTAAACGGGATGCCAAGTGGTAACCCATTGTAATCGTTTTCAGGCGCCGACTCGTTCGGTCGAACAAAATGAGAGGTTTTCGGCCGATATCACAGGCAGCTCCGCCACTGGCAGGCGCGCCTGGAATCTGTGCTCTGTTTCTATAGACGTCGGTAGACCCAAAAGACATGAGTTTCGTTCGCGGAGATTCAACACGAGGCGAGACACAAGCGTGGTCGAAAGCCTGGACACCTACGATCAGTATGTGATAGATATCAACGCCAGCATCGAGGCGAACGAACACATTCGTGACTGTCGTGGCGGATGTCCTTAGCAACGGCTAGTTTCGGGGAACAAGGTGGCTGAAGGTGAGGCTCGAGCACAGTCACTGGAACGCATAACGACTAACTGGGGAAAACTAAGATATCGCAAACATAGGTTGAATATCAGAAAGCTGACAGAAACAATCTTGGCGCACCCATAGGGTCAAAATGTTGACTAGATTGATAATGGAAAGTGCCCTGCTCGGAATCATCGTCGAGGTCTTATCGGGAAACAAACAGAATGGCTCGTACGAGAAGTACATGGTTCCTGGGATGGGTTTAGAACCCCAATACGTGAAGTATTTTTAACTAAACTCGACGTACCGTCACGGACAATCACGTTTAATAGCTTTATGCTACTTCCCATCGTGAAAGCCTTGTACAAGGTAAGGCAGAATACGACAGAGTCATAAAGCAGGAGGCCCATCCACGGGATTGCAATAACTATTCGATCAGGTCATTGAAGCCACGGTAGGGATGTTACCTAGTAACTTACATCGACCTCTGAGGCAATCGTATTGGATCGCAAATCACATGCATGATCGACCACTTACCCTAACGGTGGCAGGTGCTGGGAACATCCAGGAAAACTCGATATAACTGGGATTGCGTCACCACCTGCATGATGGCTTGCGAAAACGGTGCACTTCGGGATAGAAAAATGGTGAGACATGCGTACGCCTACTTGGAGGTCTGAGGAAAAAGACATACAACTGAAGAAATAACCATAACTGCACAGAGTAACACAAGAACACCTAGGACGCAGCGACTTCGGTCGTATAGAGCGTAGACGCGGAGCAGGACAAGAACTCCATTGTGTAGATCGTAAGTCGAGGCAAGGGGCAAATGAGCAAAGCGCTTGGGACGTACTGCTAGCCTGGATCTGCACAAACATCACAAACCACTCATTGAATACGTGTAGGCTCTCGCAGCTACAATCAAATGAGTATTTGAATGAGTATCTTGGCATCTAAACGTACATATTGGGGTAACTTACAGCTGTAGTCAGTTAGATATTAGATGCGGTTGACCTTAAATCAGGACGATGGACGTACGTCTGAGCTGGGTGTAATCAAGTATGGTAGGAAAAGTGGGATGTAACCGAATAGGGGAAGATAGCGATTGAGAAGGCAAGCAAACGTAAACCACCCTAGTTTGTTGTGAGGTGGCCACAGGAATTGGATTTCCCGGGACAGTGTGAGCAAATACTCGTAATACAACACCACTAGAAATCAGTAAGTAGAAAGTACGCTGGATTCGATTTAGAGGCCGTCAAGAAGCAAGCTCACCTATGGCTGAGAGCGTAATGAGGGTATTGATCCATCTGAGATAAGTACAGTACGTGCCCATCAACGAACAAAGAATGTGTGTGTGTGTGAGAGAGAGAGAAAATCGCTTACATATATCCCGCCGCATCTGTGCCGAAATCAATTCGGACCAAGGACATTGCAAAGCCAGCCAGCGCAACCAATACCAGATCCACGACTTCGTTGGTGGAGAATAATTGCAATACGGGAGCATAGATTATATATGAAATTTCTATATTGAAGGAGGGACTAGCAGCGGTAACCAGGAATCTGTATCAATGGCCTATGGAGACGCTGTCGACGCCAACAGATCAGCAGCATGTGCATGTGATGATTTGAGTGTGAGAGAACAGTTATCGAGAGAATGTGGCGCAAAATACCTGGAAAAGTTACACGGATACGATGGGATTGCCCTTCTAGTCAACTTATACAGTGTCGTCCTGGGGAACTTAAGCTTGTGGCAGTCCTTAGAAGTATCGTTGCTAGGAGGCGGCTGCATAGACATACCGTGGGGAAACACCAGAGTTTACTTTGGGCAGTAGGCAGTGCATTTCAAGGTGGCTGGGAGGCAGCAAATTTGATAAAATGACGATCAAATGCAGATTGTTGTCATAATGTCAATGTTAGGACGCCGGTACTCATATGATCTACACCAGCTGGCCGGTGGAATGACAGTGGCGGACGTGAATGGGAAGCACATTGGGGCAACTTGAACAGGTACCGTGAGGCTAGGACGCGGCGCATACCTACAGTTCAGGCGGCCGGTGGGGGTAGAGTTCATCACTAACATCAGATTGCTATGATGTAGCTTGTATGGCCTAGCCAAGTTTGTCGATCAGGCTGGCAGGGCCATGACGGATGAACCCTGATGCGTTATACTGTATATTGATGACGCGATAACGTCTGGCGCTGCACTGAGCAGTCATTTGTTGGTTGGAACACGCATAGGACGCCGCTCGATGTGGGAGGTGGGAGGAAACTCAAAAACTCAAATTAACCTAATTAACCTAAATGCCCGAAATTCCATTTCTGGGAGTTCAATGTGTCTTAAATTACTTTGTAAGCGATACTTAAATGGCTTAACTGCGTTAAGATTTTTTTGGGGGGGGTTTTCCTGATGGGCCGGCGATTGGAAGGTCATGGGTTATCACTCTGGATGGTGTGTTACTATTCACACTTGGTAGGGAGACTTCCTTCAGGGCGTATCGATGGAGGGTACTGTCTAATCGATGTTTGTGTTTCGAAAGGAATCCAGTTAGAGCCTATCTTCTCCCTGTGCAGGAAGAAGACAAGCGCGCAATCTTATCATCTTATTTTTTCCTGTACGATGCCTTTACAGTACAGCGTCCAACAAAAAAAATTACCCCGGACCTCATCTTTTCGCCGAAATTACATTCCATCAGAAACAACAAAACGCGACCCTCCGAAGGTTGTCCCACGTCATCTTGCCAGTGCTGGGTATAGCCATTATCCAGAGGATTCTGACAAAAGTTCCTGTTTCGAATGATGTCGTTACTGGCAGGCTGGTCGTCACGTAGGCCGCCAGTCGCGAGTAACCTAGTAACTGTCGATGTTCAGAAACTTCGTTCTGCTCGTTCTGGATGGCCTGACATAGCTTTCTCGAGGTACTACTATTGTACTAGTAATCGCATCGTCGTAATTCTGAAATGTTTGGGCTGATGGGTTAGGACCCAATTGAACAAAGCCACAGATACCGACTCGCCAACTCAAAAACTTTGTGTGCGCTTCGATGGAAATAAGTGAATGTAATTGAATGAACAAGCCCGGGCCGTGATGTGTATACAACATCCCTGCTTCATTAGCCTATTAGAATTGCTTTCGGCAAGTATAGTACTGAATGAAGTTTTGTAACGTAACCCACTTTCCCCCCATAACCGTTGAGGAAGCAGGCTTCCCTTGAGAAAGAGCCATCGTTTCATTTCATTTTCGAGACACGAAGTTAGGATGCAAGTTACTACTGCTCACACTGCACCGGAAGCCATCTTATCGCCAGCATCTACAATGAAATCACGAGGTTCTCAGCTTCCCAGGACATGATATTTGCCTCACCATAGCATTGTCGGTAGAGTGGAGACTCGCTATCTCCACCGGACCGTGATATCGCCTATTCGGGATATCCACACCCACTTATAGTCAACCCGCCTCTTAATTTCAACAGCTACATCAACAGCTGGCAGCCAGAATATTTCAGTGAAAGGTCTGTGACATCTTCCAGACTCGGAGGCTGCGAGACACTGTAACATTTGAGAGGTGAATGGACCGAGTCGTGCTGTTGAGCGACTGGGACGTAATCGCGTAATCGGTGGGATAACCCGTCTTATTCAACAATGTATTTGAACTATTTGCATGGACCTCTCTTGAATGTTACCTCGAGCTGGACCGCCTCTCTGTGCAGCCGCCGCGCCATCTCGACCAGGTCAGGATAAAAGAAGGAGAGGAGAAATGAGGAGAAATGGCTTTAGACACATGAGTGAACCAGAGGCGGGGGTGCTCCCGTCGATCTCGTGTGAAGGAATAAGCTACTGTCATGCCTAATAACAAGCTCGAATAACAGACTGTTGGAAATGTGAAACGCACGGAATGCGCGGGTCTACAGACCCGAGATAAGATAACCAGACTCGCGTGTAGATAATAGATAAATAGGGTAACTGGTAAGTACATTCGTTAGCACTGTTAGGCTTAATCCTGGCGTGTTTCAGCAACGCGTTAGTCGTTCCTTCTTGAACTGTAGTCACACATATATATTCGTCGTAGTTGGCCGTTATGATGAAGAATAAGTTATGGTCTCAATCAACTGAGAGTCGGAGGTGCGCTTTTATGGAGACGTGAACGACATTCATGCGATATCTCATTCCGACCTTGTCGAGACGTTCAACGTTCAACGTTCAACGCCAGCATGAGTGCATCAGCGCATCAGCCTGCAGTGTTTTTTCTTGACCAAGGAGCGCGCCCGCAGAGAGCGGAAGCGTGAGAACTAGCTTCCATAACAGTTGTAATCTCCGCCATTGCCACACCACAGCTCAAGAGGATACGTACAACAACGAAACCGGCACGTCACATCCCCATCCCAATGCCCTCATGACCAGGCCCAAACCGCACACTCGCGCATCATCCTAAGGCCAACACATCAAACCTGCCTCCATTCTGAGTGATCAGCATCTTAGACACCTCGCTCAAGCGCTCAGGTGCCTCTCCCATGAAAAGATCAACACCAGGGTGACATTGGTGAGGTGACGCCTCAATATTCTCTACTTCCACCTTCTTGGAGATCACAAGTGGTTGTATGGTTTGACAATGCCTCTTTCGATTGCAGTGGCTTCGTCATCAGGGGGACCCTCACGAAGCTATATACTTTAGGCAACAATCGAAGCACGCCTGCTCGTGGGCGTACCGTGAGATAATTCACCCCATAGGATGTACGTATGCACCTATGACTATGTGCTCCGCGACTAACACATCATCATCCCAATCCCCCGTTCACGCAGAGTCTGGGTGGTCTTCTAGTATCCAAGAAGATCATGGGACGTGTCACAACTCCAAACGTGTCACAAGAAGACTCGTCAAAGAGCTATGACTTCCACGGCATCATCGCGGGTGCACACAAAGACAACGTCTGGTGTGCATATGACACTCCGTGCCACGCACGCGATATACTCGACTCCTTGTCTAGGCTTCTGAAGTATGGCAGGCTTGTCGGTGGGATAGACCCGCATCGGTTCCACCTTTCAAGTATCATCATGCCCAAAGATAATCACACCTCCGGTCTGCTGGTAAAGCCTCTCACCTCGTTTATCTCTCACGATTCTTTCCCTTGTGACACTTCTTGCTCTTCTTGGACGTCGAAGTGGGCATCAAAGATGAGAGAAACGAACCCATCGCGGTTGGTGCTGATGTCATCATGCTCAACAATATCGAGGGAAACAAGCTAACTTCCGTGGTGTGGCGTTTGC
The DNA here is from genome assembly GCA_003313875.1 of Russula aff. compacta. Classification (NCBI taxonomy): domain Eukaryota; kingdom Fungi; phylum Basidiomycota; class Agaricomycetes; order Russulales; family Russulaceae; genus Russula; species Russula aff. compacta. The sequence goes on from QLOT01001716.1 coordinate 7,503, forward strand.
ATTGAACGCTGGATAGGGAAGGGAAGACGTTACTGCGCTATGACCTTCATAGGGTCTGGTGGCAGCTTAAGCTTGTCGCGCCCAAGTCTGCCCGAAAATCAACACTGGAATAGGCCCTAGAGAAGATGACGCCGTAAGATTGTGGGGAACAGTGCCTGGGCAGAACTGAGCAGGTGGGGTGGGGCGCAGGGGATGAAGGTAATTCCATTGGGAGTTGATCAAAAGAATGTTATTGTACAGCGCTGGTTGGACTCAGGAGGTTAGGGATGACAGCAACGCTTTGCCTACCCAAAAATATTGCAGTATTGGATGCGCCTTTGTTGTGTGGGCTCGGAATGTCATGGTAATCAAATGCCATGGCTTTTCTAGCGCACACGACACTGGCACACTATATCTGCTATACTTTTTTTTGGTAAACTCCGGCTTTGTGGAACAGCGCAATTTGTGGTTGTAGACAAAAGCGAGGGATGATCACGATCACGATTGTCAGTAACAGACGGACACACATTGTGGCACTTGCAAAACAATAGCTCTCTTCCGGCTGGCTAGTAGTAAACTGCTAAAGCGTTACAGAACAATGGAAAAAAATGAAAAGGAAAGATCGCCACGCCTAGACTTTGACTCGCGTAAGTTCGAGATTTCGAGACCAGTGATCTACTAAGGGGGCCTGCTTTCTACTCGGCTAAATTCGTCAAACAAAGCTCCTCGAAGACCCGAACCAATGTCCAGCAAGTCAGCCCCTGCTCGGGCTCGGCGGGCTCGCTCGACGCGCACCGCCGAGTTCTTCGAGCGAGCAAAAGTTCGCCACAAAAGACCCAAATGACCGACTTTTTCGGATATTAACTAATGTGCCTCTTACTCGCTCTTCTCTCTCCTTTTGTGCAGAATTTAAAGCATTTTCAAGTCAATGCCAAAGTTAGATGCATCACTATCGCCGATGAGGCCGGGACCCCAAAATAACGGATCGTTCGTGAAGAGGAGGCGAGAGGGGCACGGCCTACATTTAGATTACATCCATCTAATTGTTACTCGACGCGGTAGACGGCCCTTCCCTCTAGTTGAAAATACAAATGTACCAAATGCAGATGTATTTTGACGACGAAAAGTAAAGAGTAGATCTACAAATCAGGGCTGCTCAACCCAATTCAATTGCCAGTAACTCCAGGATGAAAGTTTTGAGAGGAAACTATGATTCGATACCAAGACAATGCCCCGTACTATGGTATATGTAAAGGAACAGCAAACACACTCCATGTTCTACTCAAAGCAAAAATTCGAACCAGGGAAGTATTGACCATATACGTAACCTTCATACAAAGGCGGGAGGGGAATTTGCTTGTCGGCAACGCCAGTCGTGCTTTGGTTGTCAACGGAGTGGGACGGCGTATGGATGGGATCATCTCCCTACAAAATTGAAAGCTCCTGCCCCAGTAACATTGCCACCACCTTCATCACGGCAATCTGCAGGGGCAGAGGGTGGGTGTCCTGGCTGAGATGTGCGCTCCTGCGGTAACCTTGGACTGCATTAAACTCCCCTTTTGTGATCTCTACTGGATAGAGCTGGCCCGTGGCGTTCAGCTTCAGCTCCTCGTAGCCGGGGCACCTCTCGCAGTGTCTTTCCGTAGAATCGTACCTGCCAGGTCTGAATGAGAGGGAAGTCAAAGAATAAGGGAAGAAAGAAAGCCAGTCAGAGCGCCGCAATTGTGTTATGATGGGGAAGAGACGCACTTGGCAGACTTACAATTGCCATACATGACTACGTGCGCAGGGCACGTAAATGAAGGCACCAATGCCCGTAGGTCCTGCGGGAGCTTGCTGCAATGCCGATTCGACAATCTGTGCTTTTGCATGGTAGAGTTGTCTCTTTTGGAAACTACTTCGCAGCAACCGGGATAATTCAGGTTCAGAGCATCTTGGACTTTCTTTGGAAGTTTGTCCTTTGCAATGGTGCATGAGTCCATATAAAGAGCTCTATCACACAAGACCAGCCGACAGATGAACTTACGATGAGGTCATTAAACCCTGTTCCAGGGCGTCTCCTATTCGCTCCCCTCTTACGCCTTTTGACATTAGATTGCTTGTCTTCGGCATCGCCCATGGCCGCTGCAAATTGGGTGTCATGATCGCCCTCTTCCCTGTCGAGGGAATGACGCGGGTCGTCAGAAGCACCTGACCAGAGCGTCGATGTAGAGGAGAGCGACGTAGACGACTCCGCGTTCGAGGTTCTTGTCAATATTTGGGTGGGGGTCGGGAAAAGGACAGGGAACGAGGGCCCCGGTTCACCAGTCTGTGGAGGATAAAAAGACTCTTCACGCCGGGCGTCAGGGCGTTCATTAAGAGCGTTCATGCAGATCTGGGTGAAGTAGTAGTCACTAGGGAGGATGTCATAGGTCAATGCAGGAGTGAAAGACATGTTATGCGGAACTTTTGTTGGTGCGATGTGATGGTGGAGTGGCAGACGCAAGTGGGCTAGTGGACCTAGGTTGCGAGAATCCCCCCAAGTTATAAACATGGGTTTGACGAACTATGCTATCCAAACGTCAGGAACGAGGTCTCCACAAAGTGGACAAGTTGTGGAATTGATAAATTTGATTTGATACAGATCCCATGGGCGTCCCTCACTGCACTTGATCGAGAGGCTATGGAAGACAATATGCCACCGAGAAAGCGAGAGGTTTCCACACTATAAGCGAGAAAGGAATTGTTGTGGACCTCGTGAAAATTCATCTATAACTAGTAAAAATGCTCTGAAAGCATGAATGGTTAAGGATTGATAGCGATTCTTATGTAGGCAGATGCGAAAGATAGACATTATGGGGCATCGCCAAGGCACCGATTACGCAGAGCTTTGCATGATTCCAAGGCCTCAAAAAAAAAGCAATCCGCAACAATGGGCGCTCCGGTGTAGGGGAGGGGCAGCCTTGACGCGGCTCGGAGCCTCCACAAGTTTCAGGCCTGATTTGTCTTTTTTGCCTAGCTTTGAAGATTTGCCGAGACACCACCAGAACCCAGGAAGTGACATACTGTAGGCACGGTGATTAATTTGTACGGACTGCAAAAGAAGCCTGCAGGAAATGCAACCGGGTCCCAAGGCTCATAAGATCCGAAGGTCAGCCTAAACGAGCTGGTCGGACACACCCCTTCGCGCGATGAGAGAACGGTGCACAGTCCCCCGCACTAAACGGAGGGAAGCCCTACTGGAGTTCTTCAAACCATTCTGTCCGACAGATCAAAATTTGAAGCTCTTCATGACAGCTTGAAATAGTGATATGCTCCGTTGGTGAGTTGATACCGCATTAACCTAGTAGACCTCGGATAAGGATAATCGGAGCATTGGGAGACGTCCATGGATGGGCTGTGCACAGATTCCGCCACAATAGAGTAGAAGTAAGCTGCGAGGAGGTCGGGGTAGGCAACTGACTGAATGTGCGTCACCCACAAATAATCGAGAATAGTGACACAGGTTGGAGGAAACCTGGGGTGCGGTCGGCTCAGCGCTAGACTGTAGGTCATGTGATCACCAGCCGTGGCTCGTTCTGACCCCTGTTTTGGCTTTTAGTCTTTTTTATTTCCCTTTCGTTCTTTACTTAAAGAACGAAACCATTCCAAAGTGCTTGGAAACGCCTGTTGAAATCGAGCTTGTGCGCTCATGGCACCTATTTTAGCCCTGTACTAATTATTCTCTTGGCGCAAAATACCTGGAAAAGTTACACGGATATGATGGGATTGCCCTTCTAGTCAACCTATACAGTGTCGCCCTAGGGAACTTAAGCTTGTGGCAGTCCTTAGAAGTATCGTTGCTAGGAGGTGGCTGCATAGATATACCGTGGGGAAACACCAGAGTTTACTTTGGGCACTGGGCAGTGCATTTTAAGGTGGCTGGAGGCAGCAAGATTGATAAAATTGTGATCAAATGCAGATTGTTGTCATAATGTCAATGTTAGGACACACCCCGGTACTCATATGATCTACACCAGCTGGCTGGTGGAATGACAGTGGCGGACATGAATGGAAAGCACATTGGGGCAACTTGAACAGGCACCGTGAGGCTAGGACACGGCGCATACCTCTAGTTTAGGCTGCCAGTGGGGGTAGAGTTCATCACTAGCATCAAATTGCTATGATGCGGCTTGTGTGGCCTAAGTTTGTCAATCACGCTGGCAGGGCAATGACGGATGGTCCCTGATGCGTTATATTGTACACTGATGTTGTGATAACGGCTGGCGCTGCACTGAACAGTCATTTGTTGGAACACGCACGGACGCCGCTTTCATATGCTAGTGGCCCATTTTCGCATCCATCTGGAGGAAAACAGAAAAAAACTTAAATTAACTTAACTAACCTAAATGCTCGAAATTCCATTTTTAGGAGTTCAATGTGTCTTAAATTACTTTGATGGCTTACAGCAGAATTTGGGGGGGGGCCGCCTCAAGGCGATTGAAGGTCATGGGTTATCACTCTGGATGGTGTGTTACTATTCACACTTGGTAGGGAGACTTCCTTCAGGGCGTATCGATGGAGGGTACTGTCTAATCGGTGTTTGTGTTTCGAAAGGAGTCCAGTTAGAGCCCATCTTCTCCCTGAGCAGGAAGAAGACAGGTGCGCAACCTTATCATCTTATTTTTTGATGCCTTTACAGTACAACGTCCAACAAAAAAAATTACCCCGAACCTCATCTTTTCGCCGAAATTACATTCCATCAGAAGAACAACAAAACGCGACCCTCCGAAGGTTGTCCCACGTCATCCTGCCAGTGCTGGGTATCGCCATTATCGAGAGGATTCTGACGTTCTAACAAAAAAAGTTCCTGTTTCGAATGATGTCGTTACTGGCATGCCGGTCGTCCACGCAGGCCGCCTAGTAACTGCCGGTGTTCAGAGCTTCGTTTTGCTCGTTCTCGGTGACCTGACATAAAAGTAACTCTCTCGAGGTCTAGAATGCCGTCGTGTAATCGCATCATCGTCCTGAAGAGCTCAACTTTTTCAATCTTTTCGTAAGGAATCGTCTTCCTCTTTGACGCTTCGAGACGCCATTTTGAAATGTTTGGGCCGATGGGTTGGGACCCCATTGAACTGAGCCACTGACACCGACCCGCCAACTCAAAACTTTGTGCGCTTCGATGGAAATAAGTGAATGTATTGAATGAACAGGCCGGGCCTTGATGCATGGTGTACTGTACTGTATTTACAACATCCCTGCTTCATTTGCCTATAGAATTGCTTTCGGCAAGTATAGTCCTGAATGAAGTTTTGTAACGTAACCCACTTTCCCCTCCCATACTGTAACCGTTGAGGAAGCAGGCCTCCCTTGAGAAAGAGCCATCGTTTCATTTCATTTTTGAGACACGAAGTTAGGATGCTAGTTACTACTGCTCACACTACACACACTTCTCCATCTTATCGCCAGCATCTACAATGAAATCACGGGATTCTCAGCTTCCCAGGACATGATATTTGCCTCACCATAGCATTGCCGGTCTGATATGGGCGCTAAGAACTCTTGGAGGATCGGACGTCAAAAAAAAAAACTTCAAGACCAATCTATTTGTTTCTATCCATTGTTCTACCAAAAGAAAGATGATACACATTCGCTAGAGATGGCGAAACATTGTATCCTCTCTCTTGCATAAACACGTACATAGATAGAAATGCGTCTGGGGTAAGCATACATACAATTTTATGTTCAGAACCATCAACACCACGCGCCAGAAGACGCCCCACTAGAGAGAAAAGTTCGAAGGTGAAACCAAAGCAAAGGTTGCGCACGAAAGGGAAAATCGAAGTATCTTCCTTGGAGAAAAGGACAGATGGTGGAAAGGAGAGTGGACGGCAAGGAAAGTCGGACTGAAAGGAGCGTGGGCTGAAAGGAATGTGGATGTAAAAGGAGCGTGGATGGAAAAGAGTGTGAGTATTGGGTATGGGTTTGGGTATAATGGGAAAACCAGGGCCGAGGAAGAACGGATTAGACCTGGGCCGCGGCGAACGACCTACGCAACGCGCGGTGCGAGCGAGGTTTGTTCAAACCGGCCTCGGACCTTCGACTGGTGTGGCACCCCGGGGCGGGGACCCCGAAGTTCGCAGGGCCAGGGCCGTTGGTCACCGCGACGCAGCCGGGCAGATACGGCAGAACGACGTTGTCGATGGGTTCGCTGGGGCGGGGATTCGGGGCCTGGCATGCGGCCATTTGGTCATTCGAGGCGAGGAGGTTCCCGCCGGTGAACACCCCGCAGGCGTTGATGTCGCCCGAGCTATCCGTGCACGATTTTATGGCTTGCGCGAGCACGTTCTTGTCCCAGCCGTCCATGAAATCGCCGTGCAGTCCGTAGCCGGTCGGGTCGCCGTTTGCGAGGACGAAGCGTCCGCCGTCGTTCAGGCGGTTGAATGGGGCCACGCTGAACCACACCTCATAGAAGAGGGAGACGAGGTGGACGGGATGCGAGGGCGGGCACAGACCATTATCGATTTGGGCGGGGTACGCCATGTGAGACTTGTGATCCGGAGAGTCAAGGTTCACACCATCCCAGCAGGCAGGGAAAAAGACTTGAGCCCTGAGACCGTCTGGACAGTTCGTGTTGGTAAATCCTGAGGTCTGCTGTGCCCCAGGATTATTGAAGTCGACACTGATGGTGGTCTTGTGTCAGTAATTATGTAGGTTTGAGAAAGAAATGAGGCTGACCAAAGCCAAGAGATGGCTTGCGCTTCAGGGGTGCCTGTATAGCTTCGCACAGATGCGTCTCCCGTGAAGATGCGAAGGCCATCGGGAAAAGGTTGCACAGTCTCACTCGGATCATTGCGCTGGATATAGTAGCTGCGCAACTGGTTAGACACCTTCACTGTTAAATCGCGTGAAAAACCTACACGAGCATTCCACCGTGTTGAACGGCCTGGAATGATCCGTTCCCGTGCTGATA
>QLOT01001718.1:0-18241 GCA_003313875.1 Russula aff. compacta
GGATTAGAGTGTCGTTTACGAAGAGGGACAGGATGTGGGCACTAGCTGCTAAGTTGGCGTCAGATCAAGCTGTCTTAGTAGGGTGCATGGCTTGCAGGTACGCTCGGGCGAGCCCGAGCACACTTGCAAGAGACTCATGGGCGAGAGGGAACAATTTCTGTAGTTGATCCCCTGGGTGGGGGAGGTAGTTAGGCAGAGGTTTGGGGGAAGCTTTTTTCGACATGGTGGTTGCAGTTCAAGAAGCGGTGGGAGTTACTGTATTGACCATGAGCCACGGAGAACGGAGTCGTCAATCGGAGAATGAAACACTGGACAAACCCACAACAAGCGCTCCTCTCGGGCTTCAAAAGTTTTGTTCTTATTTAGTCACATTGGCGGCCTTAGGTCAATTTCCTCATGAAAGAAAATATGCGGAAACAATGGCCACGTGTACGGACACTGACTGTGGGCGAATGATGTAATCCAATTTTGAGTGATTGGCTGCATCAGATTTCGGGTTGCTCCCCAACAACTGAATTAAATTATATTGTGAAAATGCCCACAGTTCTAGACCCACTTTGTTTAACAGACGCGTTGACTCACAGCCTCTGGCTTTCATCTTACATCCACCATACTCGTCTAAGTCCTCAATGGCCCGAGGGAGTTACTGGAAAAGGGCTGTCGTTGATAGCGACGACGAGCAAGTCCCACAGGACCGGGTTTCAAAGTCACCTCCACTAGAACTTTGTGAGTATATGTTGCCAAGGTGGTGGTATTCAGTGCGTTCTCAATCAGCTTTGGGACATATCATATTCTGGTGGCTCATCGGTAAAATTTATATCTCTACAGTGTTTACTGGCTGCCTGGTATGAGCAGCTCTGAGAAAATGAAGCCCAAGCTGGAAATCAAGCTCTCCGCCGGGAACAAACTGACGCTTCGAATCACAGTCGCCAATGTGGTACAGTAAAGGAAAGCGCCACAAGATGCATAGACTTCCACTTTTGGTAGTACACAACTTGATCTACCACCCTACTGTAGGAAAAACGGGAGCGCGCGCGAAGGGGTATTGCCGATTGGGAGTGGGCAAACGCGCGCCCTTCACAGTTTGTAAGTACAAGACTATTTATACTATCCTAATCGCAATACATCATTAATAAGAAAATAAAAAATGCAATAACGCGGAGCTAAAACAATCCGCGGGAGCTCCATTTTCAACACCTACAGTAGATGAACGAGCGTAGTTTCGTGCGAAAATTGGCTGGGTTCCGGAACGTGAAAGCTCACAGGATGGGCGCTACGACACATGGAATGTCGAAACTTTGCATGCTGACTACAATGGGCACTTCGATATGGATAGGATAATCTGAAGCTCAATTCCACTCCGGGTAAGTACGACTGATGCCTTTAGTTGCCTTGCACATCACTCACAGAACCTCCCCAGGTCTTCAGCATGGATCTCCGCAGTCATTGCTCTTTTGGCCAACGGTCTGAAGGCAAGTACTGCGGGGTCGCATCCGGTTATCAAATTGTGGTCACAGCTCATACAACGCCAGGCGCAATAGCGACGCCATGTGTTCTGGTGCGGGTGAAACACTGTGTTTGTTCTATCCTATCTACAGCATATGCACTTGAGATGCTTGCGGAACATAACCATCTGCTCACAATGGAAGACGGGCACAGAATTGAGGTTCAGGAGCCGATGCTGATAGACAAGTTGGGAAACATTCACTCAGAGCTCACAAGCATTCACGGATTTCCATCTTATGAATGCTGTATATCTGTATGGCTGCAAACGTGGATATATTCCACAAGGAATAATGTGCACCTAACCCCACCATACGTACGAAGATTGTCTGAAGGCATATCTTAGGAAAGTGAAATGCAGGGGTTTTTAACAAGATGGTGACATGAAAGGATGGAAAAAAGGGGGATCGTAGTAAAGAGTAAAAGGAAAAGAAGAAACAAAAGCACTGTGAGAGATTCGGACAGCAAATCCAACCACATGCCTCAATTGGCTCAGCCAGCAACGATGCAAAGCCCATGAGGTCAGGCGAGCTGGTCTATATGAGTCACTTTTTTCACGAACCTGGTATTGAGACGGCTGGCTTGGTGGAACACAATTTGGGAGGTGCCAAGTGCGGATGCAATGGACAGAGCAAGTCATTGGGCTGTGTTTGACTTTTGAGCTGTGCAGAGAGGTGCTGAGACAAGAGGTGCTGAGACGACGTGAAGAAGGGACGAGGAGAAAGGAAGGAGGGAGAAGGCGTGTCCGCTTCCCGGTTAGCATGGTCCGGCACCTTTCACCGCGCCACAGTATCCTTAACCCAAACTAATGGAGGATATCAAGCTGTGCAGCAGACATCATGTACAGTACAAGAGGCTCAATGGGCACGTGTTCTTAACCTTCTGCATGCCAAATTTTAATGGTACTGCACACTCCCCTCCAGAGGAAGAAAAGAGGGGATACTGTAAGGTCCCCTTTGAACCTAGGCTCGGAACGCAGCGAATTAGCTATTTCGGAGCGTCTGTCGGATCGGCTCGGATCGGCCGCGCTGGAACGCACAGCAGCGTATGCTCCATATAGCCTTTAGCTTGTTAGTTTTGTGTCTCCATTCTCTACGTACGGTGACCTTTTGCGTACCTGGATACCTTTCTATAGGCAATACAAAAATTTAAGCATCTCTCCTCCCTAATGTTACAGGAGGAACGCAGGCACAAAGGAAAGGATTCACGCGGAATCCCCCTGTGTCCCCACTTTCTCTCTTCTCTCGTATCGTCAGTATCGCCGTCAGTCCCGTCAGTATCGTTTCGTCTAGACACCTGCGACCGTGGACCAGCTGTCCACGGGTGTCTCTTGCCTCAGTTTCCGTTCACGTTCACGTTCACGTTCACGTCACACCCACATTCCCTCATATCCCTCGGGTACTACTACACTCGCAGCACAAGGCCGTGCTACAATACAACTCAAGGAGCGATTGGGAGAGGGGGTGATTGGGGCATATAGACGACGGCAGGGCAGATCTTTATCCGAGACTGAATAAAAATAAGAACAAAAACATTTGGAACCAGAGTAGAGCGTGAGCGTACAGTATGTTGTATGGCATTTTGTTGGATGTTCACTCTCCGATGCCGACTCCGTTCTCCGTGGTTGATGTCAATGACCTGATAGATTTTACTACGCTCATTGCGATTATATAGAGTGCATTTTTTATTTTTGCTTTCACAACAAGTTTCAAACCTCAAGTTCCCGATTCATCGACCGTGATCCTTTTCAGACACATGAACCAATGCAGTCCCGGGGGGTGCACGCCACCGAGTGGACATCACTAGAGCCTCACTTTGTCCTTTGCGAGAGATTCCCAGTCCGGCGAAGGCGGAACTTCCACACAAGCATGCTGCTAGCTCCAGTAAGAAGTCCTATTTAGAGTGTGCTGATCTCAGCGAGACAGATGTAGCGGACCCAGACCCGGACCCAGCCCAGCCCTGTGGAGCACAGGAGCACAGCTGAGGGCACACGGAGTATCCCATGGATCCCTAAGCTGGAACACCGCTGCAGTGTGAGTTCGTGGCTAACCCAGAAAATGTCAAGGCGTAGGAGCTCTGCACAGTTGAACCTGACCACGGGGCAGACTGCCCCTCCCCTCTTGAAGAAACTAGAACTGGACTGGCGGCGACCACCGCAGAGCCGTCTGGGAGCTGGGAACTTGAGCGGGGCTACTAGATCAGGCAGATGTTGTCAAGTCGCAGAGGGCAGACTAGGCCAACCACGAGCGCGAAGCCGACATCACATCAAGCCAACAGACGCACCTAACTGTCTCTGCCTTACGGTTCAGCCAGCTTTTGCGGTGGGCGCATCTTTCAAAAGAATAGCCACACGCCCCAGTTGATCTTCCATCACACAGTGTCACCAGTGCCACTTCTGAAGTGACAAACCACCTTCCTTTCGAGTCCTGTAGAGTCAACCCTACAGAGGCAGACTCATGTGTCGAATGTATGACGCCTCCCCGTTCCATCGTACGTTGCTCATCCCAGCCTTGTGCCGTATTTGAGGATGCAGTGGACGACAACTTAGCCCAAGCCCTGTAGCCAGCTCAGATATATAGATGAAATAGGGAGCAGGGTCGTCGATCACCATTGTCTGTTCCCTTTCGAATGTGAGTGCCCGCACCCCGAAGTTGGCATGCTGCACTACGTGTTTTAGCGAAGATTGGGCCACCCGTTTATGAATGCCGGGGCTTAGAAACATTCCTGGTAACCAAGCACTACGACTTGCAAGAATCCAGTCGGTGTCGACGCCTCACCTAGGACCGTGGGAGCAGGATCTGGATTGAGCATCAGCAGGATCTCAGCGGTGAGAAGATACTGATAGCTCAACTCACTATTAAGCTGGGACTGAAGCGGGACTGGTAGGGCACTGACGCAGCTGCCCGTGCCCCTGAGGAGAGCACGGATGAACTGAGCCACTTTACTGGTGAAATCTTTCGGCCCACTCCCCTGCAGCCTCCATGGCCCTCATCAACCTTAGGGTATAGTGTGACAGTAGTCGAGGCTGACGTGGGTTGATGAAAGGACCGCATCATCAAGCTCAGCGATGACCGAAAGAGTGAGAGCAGAGTGAGCTGAAGAGTTGGGCCACTTCCTCGGTGGAATCTTTCGATCCACTCCCCCACCATCCGACGGGAAGCCTCCGTGGCCCAGCCTCGACCATGGAATGGAGCTAGCGAAGCGAGTGAAAGGAGGAGCGGGACACAGTCACGTGCCCCACACGTTTGAGTGCGGACACGTGATTGAGTCTAGGCCTGCCCGCGGAAAGTGGTCCAATCAATGCAGGGCGACCTTGGACCGCTACCACCACCAGGAGCGGTTTTCCCACGATACGTGGCCAGGGTTGGTTCACTGAACCCGCACACCACGGCCCCAGCTACCCTGCTACCCTGTGACAATGATACATACTGTAAAAACTTACATGCAGGAAATGTGCACAGAAAGGAAGAAACCAACCAGAAGCGACAACCAGACCACAGTAAGGACCCAAAAGATTCTGCCCCGCCACTCCTACACCTGGTGCTGGTTTCCCACGATCCGTCGTGGGCCCTTGAGGTCAGTTTGAGTGAACCTGAATCACCGCGGCCCCATGCTAGAGGAAACAAAATACAAGCCCTAATACTCATGACCTATGCTTGAAACCAAAAACACTGAGCCCTATCTGAGAGCGGACTGCCACCAGTAAGAAATGTACACTATGGTCTCACTCCTATCCACCGGAGGCCCTCCGCCACCCCCCAAAGGACGCACCAACGTTGAGTACCCACCAGAACCACATTCTAAAAGCTCGGCCACCCCAACCCCTCTTGAACAACCAGAGATGAGCCCCAGATGAACGCCGAAAGGACCGAGAGAGCCACAAAACTGAAACTGATCACCCTGCTCACTGGAGTCCCAGCGCCAGACAGACACGACCACGCCCCATCATCTCCCAGCTCAACGATGGAAAACAGCACCCGACGATGAAGGTAGAAGGACCTCATCCCCACCTTCCACAACAATACCACCTATCTCCCCCCCTGAGTCAACACGATGCCCACAAACTAAAGCCCCACAGCCAACTAACCTCAGAGCTGCGGAAGCGACTCGCATCATTGGCCCATTTGAGCTAAGAGTTCTAGTCTGCCATTTCCCCCCCTGCGTGACGAGCCGATCGACGAAACACGTCCCCTGTACATAGCAGTACCCCCCCAGCAAATGCAACCCCGTAACCATGACACTGCCTACAATTCTAGATCCCCACCATCCCTAAGAAAGCACAAAGCACCAACGGAACGCCCAAGGCTCGATTGACAGCCCTGTCAGCCACAAACCCAAGGAATGAATATGCCTCATGGGCAAGACATGTGGCCAGAGATCTATGTTGGGACAATACTGAGTGTTGGAACTTGGAAGCACTAGGTCATCAAACGACCCCCCAGGAAGACGCCGCTGACAATTCAACCCCACGGCGACGAAGGGTAGAGCGAGGCTTGCCTCTTGATCGCGATTGCGGATGCCACCCACGTGATCTAGGTAATAAGACGCGAAAGAGAAAAAACAGCACTCCAGCGGATAGTGGAAGCAACCTGGGGGAAAATAATTGACAACCAACAGCCATGAACAGCGATCCTCCGATAAAAAGGACGAGAGGTTTTTAGTGGGTAACAAAAAGGCAACCGATCCAAACGGTTCCTAACCGAGTCTCACACTACCCCTGTGCCAGTGGGTGTGCGCATTTTCCTCCTCTTCCCCGGACCGGGCTCGCCCGGAACCAGCTATAGCGCGCTATTTAGGGCTGATATAACTTCACTAACTGGCATTTGGAGTACATACTACCAAATAAAACGCTTTCAAAAAAAAAAAAAAAGTGGTCCAATGCAAGGCTGACACTGGCCGGTGTGACCTAAGTTACAATAAGATTGGGTGGGGGACTTCCTTTTCCGGTAACCACCACCGCGGCAAAACTTTCGCCAAAGAAAGTGGAAACTACGAAAAGTTATATAGTCTACACACATATACCCCTTCTACCTCTCTTAAAAACCCGTTAAAACTACATAAGAATAAAACGTCCCCTAAAAAGGGCATGACAGAACCACCTGAAAAAGGGACAGGCCATGCTAGACGCACCCCAACGAAAAGCTAGCACGATTCAGATATCACGAGAAGACTTATGAATGTCTAAACTGCCTTTGAAGGGGTAACAAGTACTATAAAATTGTATTAAGCTATGAAATTTGTGAGAAAGGGAGCCCTTCCCGGAATATGTAGACGAAAAACGAAACGCGTATGGTAAAATCACATGACCACTGCGTAGCGCCTGCGTCCTTGCTGAGACTACAATCCCAGCCTAACCTAACCCTTGGAGCAGTACTATGTGCAGAGAAAGTGCAATTGCACCTGGAACGAGGCCGAGAAACATTGACCCCACCAGATCGATGAAATCGAAAGCAAAAACACGAGTCATAGTCACCGATGCCAGTCACGTGATCTGGACGGGATGCTCACTCATGCACGATACAGTGCGCTGTCCAAAAAAAAAAACCTTACCTTACTCCTTACCCTTACTGGACTCCAATCTTATGACGAGAAATAGCATGTATTCACCGATGGCAAGATTTCGTCCAGGTGATGAAAGTCTCAGAAGCCTCGATCCGCTGAACTCCTACTTGTTGGACCGATCCCAAACTGGAAAGTGCAAAATACCGGAAGAACTTACAAATAACGGCTGGGTAAGATGTCTCGTTCTGGGCTTATATTAGCCGTTTTCATCTGATTTGGTTTCATCAGAGACAAGAAATCTTTAGCTGGATCATTTTCTGCACTGGATTCACGGGAGAAGGTCTGCCATTGCAAGTGGTTGTGGAAACATTCGTAGATGTCCAGTGGGAGTTGTCTCTCGGAAATCATGACGAAGCCAGGAAGGTCCTAGAATTCTTCCAACTCCTATCTGCGACAGCCCAGAATGGACAATACAACGTTGTCACGGATCTATTGGAACCTGAAGTCGATGATGAAACGTTTGTGGGAGAGAATGCCAGTGCGGATGTACAAGGCAATCCCGGCGGATTTGACTGCTGCCCCAGAGGTGACTTTGATGCGTTCATTCAGCAGAAATTTACTGCAAAAGATAGCAAACATTGGGGAAACGACTTGAAGAATCGAGAGGATCTTTGGATTCCGGTTTGTGAGCACTGGGGAGCCAGTCTGCGCTCAATGTTTGACAAATCCGTAAGAGTTTTTCTTTCCTAACAACATGTACTACTGTACTGCAAGTCATATAATTGATCTCTTCTGCACTCATTAGGTGGACACCCAGCAGTCTATTGAGGCCATCATTCTGGCCATCCGGCAAATGAGGACGATCAGGTTCAGAGACAGGGACGACAGATATGAAAGTTGGAGAAGAGCTGTCCGCGTACGTCTCTGCCAGTTCTAACCCTCGTCCTATTCCTCTCAACAGGGCTATGCAGGAGAGTGGACTGGGAGAGGTCATAGGGATGTTTCTACAGCCGACAGCAGTCCTCATCAGCACTCCACAAATGGTGCATTCAATCAGGTATCACTGTGTACATCTCAGTATCGGTGCATTGGTTTTGGAATGGGTTCCCGATGAGGTGAAGGGCACCTGGCCCCAAATACAAGATACCTTCATGCCGAGACAGGTAGAGCAGGACCTTTGGTTTGTTTTAGTTGCCCACTCAGTCACTCATAAAATACAGCTGGAGCCTGCTGATGGTAGGCATCAGCGCATCGACGAAGCAAAGCTGTTTATCAACGCTCTCCAGGACGGAATGGATCTGGTCCCTTGTGCCTCACTTCCTCAGGTAGTCTACTTTCTTTTGTCAGAAGAGAATTTCATCCATGCGTGGAACGACTGGATGGGGCCCGGACTCGAAGAAAGAAACTACGATGTCCATGTGAGCGGGATTGTCACAATCCCCGGGGTACTCAACCATTTCTGACTGCTAATCTCACAGCACATAGCAGAAAATCCTGCCCAATTTTTCGGAAACGTCAAGAAATACCTATCTGAGCGATGGAAGCATAAACAAGACAAATTTTCTAGCATTAAAAACGAAATGTTGCGGAAGATTTTACGTCGAACAATGGAAGTTGATGATTTGAGGAAGGAGGTGCGGAAGCACTGCTACAGATCATTAGAAAGCGGTGAAATAGAAGAGGTATCAGTCCTTTCATTTTCCTATATGATGTCCGCCGAACGTTTCTGATCATATTGAGCTCAGGGTACCAGAGCGAACAAGAGAAAGTGGAGCCTCGCTGCGAAGGAAAGAAAATTAGGTGCCAGTGGCTTCACTAATCATGATAAACAAACCCAACGCTTGAGAACTTTGCTACGCCCTGTCAATCCGCGATCAAGTAACCCGGAATGCACCAACTGTACCTCTTTGGCTGACGACCAGAAGTGCACGAGAAAGGTAATAGTCCAACTCAGGGCCAGCGATGAGCTCGAGAAGGTGCGAACGAACGGTATTTCCTCTGTGCCGGCGCAGTACCAGCGTATACCCTCCTCTGTGATGCCGTATCCTTCTTTAGTGAAATCTATTTTATACTGACTGTTGTGAGCGTCAGGTAAATGCTAATGACAGTGCTCTGCCTAAAACGTTTCACCCCAATGACTTAAATCTCACTGGGTACTCTCCCGACTTTCAAATCATTGCTAGGTGTGGAAAGCAAACATGGTTATTTATGGATGAGGATGATCAAGAGGTGGGCTACACGTCAATTCATTTCTCATATCCAGCTGATGATGAGAGAATGAAGGTGGACTTTGTGACTTACAACGCTTTCCGCCAAGACCATTTAGACAAAATGATCAACCACCATAGCAAGCTTTATGCTGCCCGGTCAATCAGACGTGGAAAGCAGTTCCAATATTTCTCTGAAGGTTCAATGGTTGGGATTGGCAGCAGAGAACCGGTCGGAGGTGCACGAGCGGATGCATACCGAGCTTATGAGGGGATGTGTGGAAACACTTTGGAAGGAATTGACTTGCTATTCGACCATGCAGAGGTGAGCTCAGTCCAAACTTTGGGATGCATAGCGATCTAGAACAGATTACTAAATAGGACACTACCATTATACTCGAGACTGCCTGTAAATACCACCCCGATCTGTGCTCCCGCTTCAGGACGGCCAGCAAGGACCTAGACCGACTGGGTCGTACGGGGTGCACTATGTTCTATTGTAACAACTACACATCTCCTCAGCACATCGACGAGGATGGCGTTTCTGGCCTGTGTGTACAGCTCCAGTTGGTGGCTTACACTCCTTGGAAGGAGTATGCATTCGTGCATTCTGAGTACGGGTACTACTTCGAGACTACCCCAAACTGCTTATGGTGAGCTGCAGTTGTATTCTCGCTCATAACGCGAGTAATTGTTTCCGATCAGGTCTTTTGATTCTACGAGGATGCACGGAACCATGCTTCCTGCCACCACACCTCTAGCAGAGTTGTTTGATGATGATGCTAGTGGTCCAGGCCCGCTTGACTCATTGAGCGACTTGGCAAAGGAAGATGCAGATGCAGCTACTTTACATCTGCAGCCTAATATGTTGCGAAATGGACGGTCTGGCCAACCGTCTAACCAGCCTCACATTGTACGCACCAGTAGAGGGAGCCACCTTACTGTCAGGAGAAAGGACCAGAAAAAGGCCAGGACTTACGCAAACGTGCGTGCTCAGAGATCCTGCATATCCAGCTATTTTCGTACCACGTAATGTACCTATGGGGTACCCGATTATCTGGTTCAGTGCCCTGTTCCATGCTCCAGTATAGCTGCCACGGTGTGGTTCAAAACCGCTCATGACTCCTGAGCGGTTCGAGAACGGCTTGAACTCACCAGGGTTTTGATGTTTAGAGTACGCAAGACGCTTCCAGTGGCTGCAGTACAGTAATATATAATAACGAGAAAAACCTTCAAAAAAGGGGGATTGCGAGCTCGAGGTCGGGGTCAGTGACAATGGTGCCCGCAAAAAAAAGGAAAATAAATAACCGACAACGTCGGTGGGGGTGATGGGGATGGGTTGTTTGGAAACACGTCCCTCTTTCGCATTAGCCACAAACGTTTTCCGTTTTCCACAAATTGGGTTTATTTTTGATAAATATTTTTCGAGGATTATTTTAATTTAATACTTTTGCTGTAATTTTACTATCTAGATCGAGTGCGAGCCAAAGCGTTGGTCCGTCACGCCCGTGGGAATCTGATGCGAAAATTCAAAACCTCACAGCAGACAGCGCAGGATGCAACCTCAACCAGCAGCGGTGAGGTTGTTGATGACACATCTGTCCATTATTCACATCGTGACTTTCTCCAGGCAGCGTCAATAATCAAAAATATTGCTGCTTGCTTTGGTGATGCTCGGGCGCATAAACTCTTGCTTTTTTTAGTAGCCAAATGTGACTAGAGCGGTCTCACACTGAGACTAGTAATCTTCGTAGAGGTGAGAGACTGAGACTACGGGTTTGACACTTCGACGGGTCACCGTGACCAAAAAGGTCAGACTTTCGTCAAGGGACCTTGGGGAACTTCCTTAATAGGCACTCTTTTCACTCGAATTCGCGGCGGCGTTAATTACTGTGCAGGGCATCAGCATCATTAGTGAAAGGTAGAGTAGTAGCTTACTCACCTTCAAGCGACTACTTTGTCGATAATTTCGATTGGGTGCTTTGGCTTCGGATGCTGGATGGCAGCATCCACTGGCACCTGTGGCACCCGGTTCTCGTCGGTCAGCATAGGAAAACGGGCAAAAACTTAAAGCAACTTATAATAAGATCGATTTTCAATTTTTAAGTCCATTTCCTTACCGTCTCCTTAAACCGTCTCTTAAGGAACTTATTGTACAGTAGAGGGGAGGCAACAAAGGAAAATGAAGGAAATGACAGCGGGTGCACGAGCTATACGGAAACCGGAACCAGGAACCAACTCCAACACTCCAATCTATTTGACTGGCGACGACACGAGGCCGATGAGGTCGGGCGAGGTGATCTGCGCGGCTCCACTCGAACAAAGATCGAGTGGCATCGGAGGCGGCTGGGGCGAAACCAGCGACGCGAGGGACGGCACGAGAGGGGCGAGGCGAGGGCCAACGACGCGAGGAACGGCAGTTAGACGACTCTGTAGCACGGCCTTGTGCTGCGAGTGTAGTAGCACCCGAGGGATATGAGGGAATGTGGGTGTGGCGTGAGCGTGAACGTAAACGTGAACTGAGGCGAGAGACACCCCGTGGACAGCTGGTCCACGGTCGCAAGTGTCTAGACGGAACGATACTGACGGGACTGACGGCGATACTGACGGAACTGACGGCGATACTGACGATACGAGAGAAGGAGAAAGTGGGGACACAGGGGGATTCCGCGTGAATCCTTTCCTTCGCGACTGTGGTCCTCCTCTAACATTAAAGGAGGTGAAGTTCTTAAATACAAAAGAGAGGTAATTAAGGTACGCTAAAGGTCGCCGTACCGTAGAATGGAAATGTCAACTAGAGGGCTAAAGTCCACATGGCCACGCAGCTGGTGAGCGCTCCGATGCGCGATCTGCTCAGATCCGAGCGCAGACCCGAGGGATACCTTACAACTCTTGAAAGGCGGCACGAGGGGAACGAGGGGATGAAAGGAGGAGGAGGATGAAAGGAAAAAGTGACTCATGAAAGAAAATGGATGGAAGGGTCCGCTGGGCTGAGCGTGCGACATGAACGGAGCGAGTCGCAGGGCCGTAGTTGACGCACGCCTCGAGTGGATGCGTCGGCGACGCCTCTTCCTCCCTTCCACTGCACTGTGTCACGCAATTGAAGATGCTACGGGCAAATCAGTCACCTACAGGGGATAATTATCCTGTTTTGCTGTTGTGAACACAAAGTTGTGTTCATGCTACCGAGCTGCAGAGTTGGTCACATCACTTTGCCGATAACCTCCAAATGGAGTCGTTATTGTTTTTCCGCCGCTTCGGTCGTCGAATTGAACAAAAACCATGCCATAAACTCGAGGCCACTTTCAATGTAAAGGAGGACACACTCAAATGAAGTTGCGTTCGCTCCCCGGAAAGAGTATCGCCGATATCATGAAGAATGGGTGGGGGTAGCCATGGGTATGGTAAGGCCACTCATATATTGTTTGAAGAACCATCATTTTTCTTGAACTACATTACCCTTCACTCCAGTGGCCCTCCAGAACACTTTCCGCGTGATCCAGCAAGTGCTGGCCCAAGCAACGCGGTGGCAACGGTCCACATCTGTCCACACCGGCATTTTTTTTTTTTTTTTGAAATCCATTAACGTGCACCTCGGGGTACAGAACCCCACGTAGCACTAACTGGTACAGTTTATACTAAAGATAATAGTTTTTGATCCAATGTATTTGTCACTACACGCGTGTCAGCTCCCATGACCTTGGTCATCGTTGCGTAGCGCGAGAAAAGGGGTGTTTTCGTGCATGGTGCACACGTCCATGCTAGGAGACGAGTCGGGTGCAGAGAGGCGGCGTGGTCAGCGTATCTGTGTACATACGTGTCTTCCCGTGTTGGTATGTGCCTATCGCGCCCTGTGTAGTCGCCCGTGTGTTGTCCTTCCCTTGACTATGGTGTGGTGTGCGCTTTGATCCTGCGCGCACTCTTCGCGTTACAGGGGGAGTTTGAAGTTGAGATGGATGGGAAGGTGTGAGATGGTGAGCAGGGGGTCCTAGTATTCGCACCGGGTGTGGGTTGGTATTCGCGACAGGGTGGCTGCGACTCCGTGTATATTCTCAGGTGTTGCTCGTTTAGCCCTTTTAAAGTTGGTTATCTTTTGATCTGGCCTTACGCGTCCTGCTCCGTGTTGCCGGAGGGTTGATGCTGGGCTGGGCGGGGGCGGGGTCGGGGTCAGTAAAGGCAATGTCCAGTGGCTCAAGAGTGGTGGAGATGAAGTGCGTCGGCGCGGGTTCTGGTGGGTCCTGCTGCTGCGGGTTGGCGTTGGCGTTGCTCCTGGGGGGCCGGGGGGGCTGCTTCCACTTCTTCAGTTTGGCTTCGGTACCAAACAAGAAGAGCTACTTCGTGGTTAGCAGTTCCCTCCTCCGGCTTCCGTCTGGGTCTTCGAATGCCACTACGAGCGAGGTCACTTATACTGCCAGGATTGGCTTGTAGGAGCTGCTGGCTGGACAATGTAGCACGGCCTTGTGCTGCGAGTGTAGAAGTTCCCAAGAGATGTGTAACAGAGGGGGGAAACAGGGATCAGAGAACGTGGGCGCGGCGTGAGTGTGGGCGTGAATAGAACTGAAGCGAGAGGCACCCCATGGACAGCTGGTCCATGGTCGTAAATGCCTAGACTGACGAGACGATACTGACGGCGATACTGACGGCGATACTGACGATACGAGACGATACGAGACGATACGAGAGAGAGGGAAAAAGTGGGGAGACGACAGGGGGATCCCGTGTGGATCTTTCCTTCGTGCCTGCGTTCCTCCTGTATCATTAAGGAGGGGAGATGCTTAAATACAAAAGAGTGCCTATAGATTTGAAAGAGTTGTCTCCAGGTACGCAAAGGTCGCCGTACGTAGAGAATGGAGACACAAAACTAACAAGCTAAAGGCTATATAGAGCATACGCTGGTGAGCATTCCAGCGCGGCCGATCCGAGCCGATCCGACAGGCGCTCCGAAATCGCTAATTCGCTGCGTTCCGAGCCTAGGTCCAAAGGGGACCTTACAACAATATGACTGATCTATGGGCTCCAGCGATGTGCTGGACAGAGGGGATGGTATTCGGGAGCGTGGGAACATTGGACAAGTGAGTCCGTCGATGTACATGATTCAGGATATTGATCCGGCCGTTATCTAGGTAACAAGCAGAGCATTTGGGACAGCTGACGAAAGTTTTGTAAGAAGGCTTTCAAGGCAAGTCGGCTGATGACAGCGCGGGCGTCCAGCGGAATAGAATCTGCCAGGTATTTGCCCTGACTCTCAGTGCCGTGAAAGTCCGCCACCATTGTTTTCATGATAAGGCGCAGCGAGCTGAGGAGTAGGCCACAGTCTCTCAGGGATAGACCAGATATTGTGTGCATTACGGCGACGAGGATATATATGATGATGATAACAGGTTCAGTGCCCGAAGACAAGAGTGGCATTTCGAAATGGGGGCTAAAGATTCAATGAAAATGAGTAAATGGACGTATCATCAGCCAAGACACTCACATGTGTCTATGCCTGTTGAGTCAACGTTCATCAGAGTCTGGATCAAAGTGAAATGACAAGCTGAGGGCATGCCGAGGTGTTATCCGGGATGCATGATGTAGGAAAAACGGGAGCGCGCGCGAGGGGGGAAAAACGGTGTATTGCCGATTGGGAGTGGGCAAACGCGCGCCCTTCACAGTTTCTAGATACTGTACAAAACTATTTATACTGTTCTTATCACAATATATCATTACAGTAATGAGAAAATAAAAGGACGGAATAACGCGGAATTAAGACGATCCGCGGGAGCTCGATTTCAACACATGATACCTCGGACGCTTGTCCTCCCTTTGATGCTCCATGAAATATTGTAAAGGCAGTCCTTTGCCTTGAAGACGGTTGCCCCTCTCATCAGTTGTTTGACAGTCCGCGCATCGGTGCATGTGCAGACCAGTTGCAACTGCAATGCTGGCATGATCGACAATAAGTAAGTGTTAACCTTTGATCTAAATCACGTCACAAAATCAGGCAGAGACTTTTCGGGGTGGGCCGGTACCGGTCGCGGGTCAGTAAATGATCATGATGCAACACAAGCTATGAAAATGGTCCATGGGAACTCGGTAGCATACTCCGTGAACAAGGTCATGAAGGTGTCCTAATACGCTGGCACCAGCCGCCCAATCCTCGAGTATTGTCCTGGATTAGTAACATATTAAGAAATATTGTTACACTGAAACGAACAGTACATGTGACCCCCAAGCAAAAGAGCAAGAAATTGGGTGCAACAAAGTATCCAACCAAATAGCCAGACTATGTGCTGAAGCTATTCATGATCGTGGGAGGTAAACGGCAAGGAGGTAACGGAAGGGAGTCAACGAGGGATACTAGAGATGAGAGTGAAATTCACTGTGCTGCGAGAGCGGTGGGAGGAACTGGAGTAAAAAACTTAAGACAATGAGTCAATGATACTCAGAAGAGACCAATGCAAAGGTGGCGGCTTGACGATGACACAGAGCGAGAGCACGTACCAACATCATGTGCCTAAGGAGGTCTCTGCCAATGTGTGTGGGTGTGAGATCAGATTGGCATCTGATCAATCTGATCTCGCACCGACAGAGATGACAGATCGAGAAAGGTCGATTGAGCGAGGAAGCGAGGACAGAGGATCCGGAGCAACAGCCAGTGATTATATGGAAAAAAGGAGAAAGCAGGGTACAACAGTCGCTCCAGCCGAGGCAGCAAGACACTTTGTCGATGTTGCTCGAGAGGAGGATGTGCGGAAGGTAGGACGCGGGGACAATGGAACTTGATTGAGTCGTGTCGTATACCTGCACCGGCGCCGATCTAGTGCTGTTCGAAGGGAGGTGCTCGAGGTGCAGAAGAAGACAGGTGCCGGCGCTAGCAGAGCGGGGGAAGCACGATCACATATACGTAACAACTACTTCGAGGGAAGGACGTACGGAAAGATAAAGATGAACGCTCGCATGTTGCATTCATATCGCGTGGCCCACTGGGTCTTTTTACGAGAATATGGAATGATACTTGGAGATTGGCTTGCCACCGCTCTTGCCCTGACACCTCATACTGCATCATCTCATGAGCGCAGACCACCGTTGGACGTGTGGCCAGAAAGAGACACGAGTAAAAGGTGGTGCGACCCGGACGTCAGCACAGACCGGGGTGTCCCTCTGCTCGGGCACCAGCTACGCTCTGCGTCGTGCCAAGGCCTTCCGGCACAGGCTACAGCATCTACGCTGCGCATATGTGCCTACAGAAGGTAAAGGCAGAGGGGGCGCCACGAAGGAGTAGGTTGAGAGGCCGAAAATAAATGGCCTGTGAATGATGTATTTAAACGGGGGAAAGAGCGAAAGGATGACATACCGTGCTCCTCGAGTTTAACGTTGTGCGGAACGCTGAGAATGGACAACGGCAGAAGAGACCACTTGAACTTGAAACTTGCAGTCTTCAGGCGAAAAAATAAAGGTAGAGAGCGACGTGCAACGGCTGTTCCACTCGAGGCGGCAAGACAGTGTGTCAATGCTGCTTGAAGGGAGGACGTGCGGAAGGAAAGGAGATGGGCAGAAGGCGCTGCGTGAGACTTGAGGTCGTCAGGCAAAAAGGCAGAAAGTAGGGTGCAACAGTTGTTCCAGTCGAAGCAGCAAGATAAAGCATCGATGCTGCTTCGAGGAGAGGATGTGCCGAAGGAAAGAGATAGACAAAGGGGAGAGAGCCTGAGCATGCGTGAGGAGAGAGAAAAAGAAAAGGCCAAGGACGGGATCTATGCCATATCCAACCAACACGTGCACGGAGATTGGAGTCGGCAGTCGGAGAGTATACATAAAAACAATGGGCTCGTGCATTGCTTACTTTGTCTTTCCATCGCCTTCCTTCCTCCCAGGGCTCCAGGTTCTTTACAGTACAGTGGATTTACAAAACCTTGGCATGCGCCATTCTGAAAAAAAAAAAGTCTGGTGAATAATTGTTTTCCGGGTGAATCCCGCAAACTCCGTTCAATGCGCAATGTCAGTGACTAGTCTTCAAAGTCTCACGGAAATCGCCTTTTAGACTTGTCTCTGAATGCCACCAGCAGGGCGATGAACAACCCATCGGCCAAATCGTTTACCAACTCATTGACATGTTCTCTGGCATCACCAATGCCCTCCACGTCCGTAATGGGGCCTAATTGGCCTTGTAGGCACCGCCATTGCTCTTGGCGTCGACATAGCACCTTATGGAATGACTTCTGGAGTCTCCTCGTCGAAAGGAGAGGTTCCGGTGTATTTTTGACGCATTGAGCAATGTAGCTTGCAACATCCTCTTCAATGTGCAGCCTTCCCCGCCGTTAGCTCGCCGTAGACCCGGAGCTATCGGTCAAGAATGGCGCAGAGCTCCTCGATCGCCTACTATATCGTTGCAGAGTCCGTGTCCTCTTATTTCCCTGAGATGGAAAAACGTGGTTCTAGTGAAAACGGAATCGTCGTCCCCCATCCGATGATGGTGCACAAGCGCAATGCCACGGTGCGCATTCTCCCTTTCCCGCTTCATTCCACTCCTCTCCGACCACATTTATGTAGTTTCACCTTTCACACGCTCCTTTCTCATCTCGTGGATCTCCATACTTGATTCTGTGCCGGAGCTCGAGTTAATCACATACCACCTCTTGGACGGGTTACTGTACCTGTACGGGTATATTTCACTCTTTCCGTGACTCCCTTTCCTGTCTTCTCGTGTATGTCTATCAGGCCCAATAAAAGACGTCCGCATTGCATCTCTCATCATGGAGAAATGTCGTGTTCTTGTTCTCATCACTGCTCGCGTGTAGTAAGCACTCGCCACCTATGCCCTCAAGAATTTGTATACAGAATACTACAAGAAATCGGATTTTCCAATGCCAAAAGCTACCCAATCCCCCTCTGGGTTTTTGAGTACCTTGAATTGCTGAGGTGGCTGCTCAACAATGAAGCATTCATTGCAATTTCCGTAATCTCCTTTGTACTTGCAGAGCATAGTCACATCTCCGCGTATCTCTGCCGATCCCTTCTGGCTCCATGCCTGGATGCACTGGCACCTTGGA
>QLOT01001724.1:0-14320 GCA_003313875.1 Russula aff. compacta
AAGACCCTCTTCCAATCCTCCACTGTCCAGTTTTCATGGTACTTGGCAAATTTGAGACAATTTTCTTGATGCTGCCTCTTAAGGAGAGGGTGCTTCTTCTTGATAACAGAGGAAAACCCATTCTCCTTGAGGACATTCCTGACTGTTTGGGCTGAGACAGG
Source organism: Russula aff. compacta (assembly GCA_003313875.1). Classification (NCBI taxonomy): domain Eukaryota; kingdom Fungi; phylum Basidiomycota; class Agaricomycetes; order Russulales; family Russulaceae; genus Russula; species Russula aff. compacta. The sequence continues at coordinate 162 of QLOT01001724.1, forward strand.
ATTGGGAAGGATGCTATTGATCCAGTTGGCAACTTGGACAGCATTGTCAAGCTTTCCAGTAGTGATTTGGCACAGAATGGATTGTTTATCACGAGGGGAAAGCTTAGAAGGGCGACCTCCTTTGTTGTTTTCCTTATTTGTGTCCCCTTGTTTCTTGATTCTACCAATAGTAGACTTCCCTATACCAGTTTTGGACTGGATTTCACAAACAGAATAGTGTTCATGAAGAAGAGAGATAATGGTAGAGTGCTGAGCAGAAGGGATGGGATGCATAGTGGTGGTAAGAAGGAAAGAAGTTGGTTGAAGTGGTTTCAACATGCCAAACTTGTGTAAACAAGGTCACATGACCTTGTTTATTACTTTTAGACTTGATCAATACTTGATCTTGAGATGATTCAGGTCAATAAAAAGGAGATATGATGAAAATAATAGAGGGTCAAAAAACTGTCCCAATGATACACCATTTTATTTTGGATATTGCTACGTCAATTTTCGTCCAAATCACGTGCTTCCGGACATTTCCGAGAGCTACGATGCTATACTATAATATATATTATTTTCAGATTATTAGGTAATTTATCTGATTTATGCCAAATCAGTCTTTCCAAAATGGCCAAACATTGGGACAGTTTTTTGAGCGACTGTAGATGTCTAGATCTCGGACTCGAGCATCCAAATAGGGCCGTAGTTCATCTGGGTCGTTGCTATCCCAGTGAAGCGAGTACCACTTTTGTTTGTATAGGTAAACAGGTTTGACACGGGTAGGTCCCGTCCATATAGCATATGTGTTGAATGGGTAGGTTGAATCGTCCCAATATACCGCTGTGTTTCGCAGCGCGTTTTCTTTGTTGATGGGATAATCGATGTATCGCTTCTTGTCAGGTGCCATGGTGATGAAGAAGTCGAGTCTAATGTCACCGGCGAGAGCAGTGACACCAGGCTAAGTCAGTCAGAGAGATTGGCTTCGCTGATATTCGACTCAGCTTCAGCCTCTAACACTAGAGGCGTATGACAACTCGCTCTACTGGAGAGTGTCTCATTGATTGTACTAGAATCTTCTCCAACTCCAGGATCGTTCGCAATGCGTGGTAAGCACAAGATTAGACACAGAACGCTTAGATATGGCCAACAAGCCACGGTTGACCTGCCAGAACGCAAGTCACTACTCCTATTGAACAGGAGACTCGACTTAGAGTCTCGTCTCCTAGCTCTGCTGGTACAAGTACACTACAGGACGGGCCAGAACCATCCTAGCTATCGTAATACTGCTTACTATGTGCCCCTGGGGCTTACTGAGGCGCTCCACTTCCTTACAAACACAGCTGATGGATCCTAGGACACCCATACAGAAGTCCGAACAGTATGTTACCAACCCCAGGCCTAGACTGCTCTACCAGTCCTGGGGGTCAAACGTGTTCCCTCAACCTGTCAACAGCGGTTCTCTCCCATCCATGGGGCTGCTCTGTGACAGTAGGAGTTACCGCTTGCTGCACTACAATGCAGTAGCCACTCCTTTGAGGGGAAAGGGAAAAGGAAAGGGGAACAATATGAATTGAGACAGGAGACTCAACTTGCCATCTTAGGGACATCAAGGAGCTCTACTTATACTAGAAGACAAGTACTAAGAATAACTATGCCAGTGCATTACTCCACTATGACTAGGTATCCTAAGAATAACTACTCCACAGTGAGTCATGATCCAGTACAGTAATAGAACACTCCACAATGACTCTTGTATCATACAATAATAGCACAACTCCACAGTGACTCACCGCTCACAATGGCTCGTCGACTTCCACATATGGCCGGTTCCAGAACTTACAGGAGCGCGGTGCACAGCACCACTCCAGGCCGGTTGCACTGGCACACTCAATGTAAACTTAGCCTAATTAGAATATATTGAAGACATGAGGAAATCTACATTATTGACTATGCACGATTTTAGTGTTGAAATACTGTAGGTGTCTATCAGTGAAATCACTAAGTGTCATGGCGCGGCTAGCCACTGGGCTACGTGAACCGCGGGGACATCAGGAGTCGAGGTTAAAGCCCAAGGAAGGAGCTTAATGGAGCTCCAGAGGGCAAACGGACGATGAAGAAACCCGATGATGGGGCTGGAGAGCCTTCTGAGGACAGACAAGACATTGAGGATCAGTAAGTATAGATGATGGACGTTCTCTTTAGGATTCGGCACGCGCGGACTGGCTATGCAGTCACGGTCCGGCGCACACGATACTGCATGGACTATGGCTTCTAGGATGCCCTAGGAGCAGGATGACGAAGACAGAGCCCTGGAGTAAGCAGGATGACTGTGCATGACTAACGGTTAGTCAGATGCGATGAGTAAGAGCTTTGGAAGCTCTTTAGTATCACTCAGCATCAGTCAGCGCTTTAGTCAGTGCGCTGGATTAGAACTTCTGCTTTGTGAGCAGTCTAGTCGCTTACTGATTGTTCTCTCTTATTGTTCCTGATTACTGTATGCTTACTACTGTCGCATTACTGTACCATAGTTCGGACTACCGGCCCTTAAGGCCGAGTATATATAAGCGCATCAGGCGCTGGGCTAGAGACTCTCTAAGTCGAGTCTCCTGTCCTTCCTGTATGCCTCCTTGTCTAGGAGAATACAGCATTTGTGACCTAGTCACCCAGGGGGAGATTCGTGGCTTGTTTACTTTTACTCGCGGGTGGGACTTGCGAGTGTTCGACTTGTTACTTCAGAACTTCACTAGGATCATGGCTTGACCGGTGACATTAGACTCGACTTCTTATCCATCCACGATTCCCCACGAGACTGGGAAGACACGATGTTACCACCCATGGTACTGCAATACATACGACAGGAAGTCCTCAAGCAAGAGGCCGAAGAATTGAGGCAGAAACAGCTACAAGAGACGCAAAGAATTGAACCTCCATCGGAGAAAGAAGTGGCAGTAAAAATGCCAAAAATATTCGAAAGGAGCCCCTCTGAAGCTGAGAACTTCATTTATCAATGTGCAGCATACTTTATGGCTCACGACGATGAACCAGCATTGGCCTCTCCAGTTTCAAGAGCTGCCCTTACGCTCACCTACATTAGAGGTGGAGCTGTAGACGAATGGGTCGACCAACAGCTGGATTGGCTAGAGAAACAAGACCGTGAAGACCCACGCGTAGGCGAAGCCTTTGTACAGGCCTTCTTCGAACAGTTCATGCCGAAAGGACGATGGCAAAGTGACACCAAGGTAGAGATGAAGTGGCCCTTCATAGATGAGTACATTGCCGACTTTGAGAAAATCCATGATGCTGGCAAGCGACCCCTGAAGGGAGTAGAACGCGTAGAGCGCTTCATCCAAGGACTCGCTCCAAGAGTAAAAGCAAGGATGCCTACAAGATTTCAAACCTATGAAATGGCCAAGGACAGAGCCATCCGGATCGTTGGAGCAAACAAGATCCTCCAAAGGTTGTGCGAGAAGAATGGTATGGTGTGGACCAACGCGCAAGGAATTCCCCAAAAGATGCTCCTCCCCTCACAGAAAGGCGAAGCCCAACCTCAAATCCTCACGAAGGAAGAATGGAAACGTCAGAAGAAAGCCAAGCAGTGGCAGAAGCGGATGACCACACCGCTTGAACAACCTCAAGAAGAGGAGGGATATCTATTTGATGACGCCCACAGTACATACACATCATCCTCGGAAGAGAGCAAATCTATGCTCGCGATGCCACAGGAGCTCCAAGGAGAAGGATCAAATGCAGGAGTAGAGACGACCCCATCGATCGACAATCTATGTAACCAGTTGGAAGGACTAGCAATTGAAAACTGCGATGCGGTGCTTACTTGTTTGTGTAAGGCACACCAAGAACCATATGACATAATGATCTGGTCTGCGTGGAAGAAGAGAAGTGATAAGGAAGGCATCTATCTCTCAATCTGAAAGTCTATGCAGCTGCGTGTCTTTATTCATCTCTCGCACAAAAGAGACGAAGCTGTCACACTCTTAGACTCAGGCGCGACCGAGAATTTCATCCACGAAGACTATGTGCAACAATTGAAGCTCCCAGCCAAACGATTGAAAGAACCGCGGCCAGTATACAACGTCGACGGCACACTCAACAAGAATGGGAGCATCAGTCACTACACAGATCTAGAGATGCAAACGGGACAGCAGAGAATAAAGCTACGTTTCTTCCTCACCAATTTAGGCGACCAAAAGATGATACTGGGGTACCCTTGGTTCGCTGCAATGCAACCAAACATCGACTGGGCACGAGGGTGGATCGATGCCGAACAACTACCCCTCATTCTTCGCACACCGGGCAAGGAGAAGATGCAGATTGGTGTATGCAACACTACCCCAGCGGGAAGACGAGCCGTGCGCCACCCATATATGCCATCGAATGGCTCGTTATACATCGCAAAGGTTCAGATGTCAGAAGAAAGCCCAGTCACGAACAAGAAGCAAACCCTGGCATCAAAGCTGGCTGAACAAGCAGGGTCGCAGAAGGGGAGCAAAGAGGTGCCAGATAAGTACAAACATCACTCCCATGTCTTCAGCAAAGAAGCTGCGCAACGTTTCCCAGATGCAAGGATCTGGGACCATGCAATTGAATTGAAGCCCAACGCCCCTGCGACGATCCCAGGGAAGGTATACCAGCTCACTCAGGATGAACAGAAAGTGCTCCTGGACTTCGTAAAAGAGCAACAAGCGAAAGGGTATATTCGCCCATCAAAAAGTCCTTACGCAGCACCCTTCTTCTTCATCAAGAAGAAAGACGGCAAGTTACGACCGGTGCAAGACTATAGGCGTCTCAATGAATGGACTATCAAGAATCGCTATCCGCTGCCACTCATCCCCAAACTTATAGCAAAAGTACAAGGTGCCAAACTCTTTACGAAGTTCGATGTGCGCTGGGGATACAACAATGTTCATATCAAGAAAGGAGACGAATGGAAAGCTGCGTTCATCACTAACCAAGGGCTGTTTGAACCCACTGTCATGTTCTTCGGGCTGACGAACTCTCCAGCAACATTTCAAACCATGATGAACACAATATCTACCCAAGAAATGGCGGAAGGATGGCTGGTTGTCTATAAGGACAACATACTGATTGCGACCAGAGATGACCCAAAGTTCCACGAAGAATGCGTCCACCGCATACTAGAAAAATTACGACAGCATGACTTGTATCTGAAGCCGGAGAAATGTGCCTTTGAACAACACAAAATTGAATTCCTAGGAGTCGTACTAGAAAACAGCACAGTACAGATGGACCCAGCTACGCTGAAGGGCGTCGCGGACTGGCAACCACCACAGAATGTCACTGATGTGCGCGCCTTCTTAGGCTTCACCAGATTCTACAGATACTTCGTCCAAAACTACTCTAATATTGCACACCCACTTATACAACTAACGAAGAAAAGTGCAACCTTCAAATGGACGGAGGAATGCCAGAAAGCCTTCGAACACCTCAAAACACTCATGTGCAGCCATCCTATCCTACGACAACCAGACTACACCAAAGCCTTCTTCCTCGCCACCAACGCCTCAGCATATGGCGTGGGAGCCGTACTCTCGCAGGAGGGAGAAATCAACCCTCGCACCCTCAAACCAATGCTCTGCCCCATCGCATACTACTCGGCCACCTTCACTCCAACCCAGCGCAACTATGACATCTATGAGAGAGAGTTCCTAGGGGTCTATATGCCACTCATGAAGTATAGAGCACACCTCGCAGCTATGGAAATCCCTGTCACTATTCTCACCGACCACGCTAACCTCCTCCACTGGAAGACGCCTAGAAAAGTCAACCGATGCGTGGCACGCTGGTTCTCCGACCTTCAAGACTTTAACCTCATATTCAAGCACGTCCCCAGCAAGATTCACACCGCACCTGACATGCTGTCACGACCACCAGGTGTAGATAAAGGGGAGCACGACAATGAGGCCATTACACTCATTCCCCCCAAACTATTTGTCAAAACCACGATCGCTACGACACGAGGAATCCAAAGTCAAGTCATAGAAGCACAAAGAAAGAAGCACAGTGAGATGGAAGAATGGTGCGACACTAAAGGAGCAAGGAAGATACCAGAGGGATATGTAAAGGACAACAAATGGGCAGTGCCCGTCGACACACAGCTAAGGCGTGACATTCTAGCTCAATATCACGACTCACCAACTGCAGGACACCCAGGAAGAGATAACACGATCGCCCTAGTCTCACAACATTACTGGTGGCCAGGCATGAATGCTTGGATAGAGCACTACATCAAAGGATGCGCCGCGTGCCAACAGAACAAGATATGCACTTCAAGGGCAAAAATACCACTCTACCATATCCCAGGGGATCCCAGCGAACGCCCCTTCAATACTATAGCCATGGACCTGATCACGCAGCTCCCTTCGTCCAATGGAAAGGACGCGATACTAATGATAGTTGACCAAGGATGTTCACGAGCGGCACTATTCATCCCTTGCAATACGACGATCACAGGCAAGGGCATAGCTAAGTTATACCTTCAGCATATCTTCCCTTGGTTCGGAGTGCCCTCAAGAATGATCTCAGACAGAGACCCATGCTTCACGTCACACTTCGCCATGGCTCTCACCACTAAGTTGAAGATCGACCGGAACATCAGCACAGCCTTCCACCCATAGACAGATGGACTTTCAGAGCGCAAGAACCAATGGGTGGAGCAATACCTGCGCCTCTATACAACAGCACAACAGGATGACTGGGATGAATGGCTCCCTATCGCGTCCTTTGTGCATAACAAATGGCCAAATGCCACCACAAAGCTGAGTCCTCATGAAGTACTGCTCGGATATGCACCAATGGCAGCAGAGGCCATTACTCCTGAAACAAACAATGCAACAATAGAAGATAGACAAACACTCCTCAAAGAACATAGGAGTGCAGCGGTGCAAGCCCTCAACCGAATGGCACAGACGACACCCCCAGCGCAATACAGGGAAGGAGAACAGGTTTGGCTTGAAGCTAAGTTCCTTACACTTCCGTATCAATCGGCCAAACTTGCCCCTAAACGTCAGGGACCCTTCAAGATCATTAAACAAATTTCTCCCATTGCCTACAAGCTCGAACTACCCCCCGCCTGGACGATTCACCCTGTGTTCCATGCTTCCTTGCTCACGCCTTACAAGGAAACTTCCGAGCATGGAACAAATTACCAACAACCGCCACCAGAAATGATCGAGGACCAAGAGGAGTATGAAGTGGGGCAAGTAGTCAGCCACCGCTTCCATGGGCGACAAAAGAAGCTTCAATACCTCATCTGCTGGAAGGGTTACTCAGCGGCTGATGATACATGGGAGCCTGCTGATCAAGTCTTTGCTGACGCCCTGGTAAAAGCATATCACCGAAAACACCCAATGGAAGGCTCTGACACTCGACCTCATCCACCCACACACATTGTCACGCTAGACGGGGCATGGCGGGTTTGTCTTCTGATGATTTGAGCGCGTCGCTCTCGGATGTGGGGTTCTAGAGGATCTGGTGGTCTGCGTTGGTTCTCTGGGTTCAGGTAATCGTCGAGCTCGATAGCCACGATTATAGCTGATGTCGTCGGTTAGTTGGTACTAAGGACTTGGCCGTCTGTTGCAGTTGCCTCCACTTAGTAATGGTTGTGCTTTCTAGAACGATGTTGATAGCTAGGTCTTGAATAAACAGTCACGGGCGCGACTCGCGTGAATGCTGTTTATGGATAGAGGTTGCCCCTCCTCTTGACAGGGTTCTATATTCCGATAGAATTGATGGGTGCAAAAGCAAAATGGCAAACACTGCTTATTGCGAACTGCGCGGGGTGAAGCGTGGACGATCGCCTAGTGATCTAATTAATACCACGTGCTGCTATCTGTCGCAGCTTCTCTGTAACGTCAACAGTCCTGGCTTTAAAGGTACGCTGAAGACGAGGTCGCTTGGAGGCTTCAAGTCCAAGAGGATCTCCTTGCTCGGATGGGGCTTAGAAGTAACGCAGGTGAATTCTAAGCGGAGTTGATGTCGGAATGACAATAAGTTCCTAATAAGGAACTGGGGTTTCTGAATATAGCAGTGAGGAGTCGCGTCGGCTCCAAGTCACTTTAGAAGACTCTTTCAAAAAGGCTTTGAAAGAGCTCAAGGGAAAGGGGAAGTGGATGGTTCAAGCTTTCTAAGATTCACTCAATTATTACAGTGAACGATGTCTTGTATTGTACAAGAGACCAAGCTTAAGGCTTTAGTCTCGCTCTAAGGGGTCCTTATATACTAGAGTACTACTGTGGCTGTACATATGCCGCTCTGTGACGCGTCCTCGCGGCAGGACGCGTCCTCACGGCAGGACGCGTCCTCGCGGCATGGTGCCGTGCTGAAACGCCTGGTGGTAGGTATGAGTAAGCCTCTATGAGTAAGTACTATGAAACGAGTCAGCAGAATTAGGTAACGAGTCAGCAGAATTATGAAACGCGTATTAGTAGGTGTAGATTAGTAAGGAGCCGAAGGGATGCGAGTCTGAGGCGAGGCAGTCCAAGTGTAATAGGGATATAGTAATGTAAGGAGGGAGGTGAGGTGGCTTGGTGCCGGAGCGTGGGAAAGAGGTTACCATAAAAGGAAGGAGAACATGATGTAAGCAGAACCAGTCCGGAGAAAATAATGGTACAGGTACAAGTCCACAACACGCATGCATGCTGCCATTGCTAAGTTCCTATGTCATCCCCCACGTTCATTGACAAGTTCTGGAGACGCAGAGTTGACGGTGCGGGTCACTACTGGGACCCAAGGAACATTTGCCCGTGGGGCATCTGTTGTGTCTGGGGAAACCTTGAGCAAATCCACGGGCATAGGCTGTCACCGGCGAGAGCAGTGACACCAAACTAAGTCAGTCCGAGAGATTAGCTTCACCAAAGTCCGACTCAGCTTCAGCCTCAATCACTTGAGGCGTGTAATAACTGGCTCCGCTAGAGAGCGTCTCGTTGATAGTACTAGAATCTTCCCGTACTCCAGGATCGTCTGCGACGCGCGGCAAACACAGGAGTAGACACAGAACGCTGAGATATGGCCAACAAGCCACGGTTTGACCTAGAAGCGATAGAAACACAAGTCACTACTCCTGTTGGACAGGAGACTCAACTTAGAGTCTCGTCTTCTAGCTTTGCTGGTACAAGTACTCTACAGGACGGGCTGAAACTGTCCTAGCTATCATAATACTGCTTACTATGTGCCCCTGGGGCTTACTGAGGCGCTCCACTTCCTTACAAACATGGCTGATGGATCCTAGGACACCCATACAGAAGTCCGAACAGTATGTTACCAACCCCAGGCCTAGACTGCTCTACCAGTCCTGGGGGTCAAACACGCTCCCTCAACCTGTCAACAGCGGTTCTCTCCCATCCGTGGGGCCGCTCTGTGACATAGGCAGTACTGCATGCCCTACAAAACGATCCATGCCCCAGACAAAGGGAGCCTGCCACGGAAGCATGAAAGGAGACGTAAAAGAAGGGCGACCAGCTGAGTCCTCATGCCTCCTCTCGAGAAATTCTCCCTCTAGTCTCTCCTTCGCTCAGCCCCCTTTACGTCTCACAAGTTCCACGAATTCAAGCCTTGCTCCTGCCCGAGCAAAGACCTCACGCGCCCCCTCTCCCATCGTTGCAAGCCCCACATCACACATGCTCACGCCCTCCAGCACTCATACTTCTGTCACGAATGTTACTGCCGCTACCATCAAAGTTTCTAAAGCCCCACTAGCTAAGTCATGCCTCAATTCAAACCAGCGAGCCCCTTCACCTCAACCGCCACCAGTCATCCCTATTGCTCCAACCGCCGCCAGCGCCGCTCCGATCTGCAGCAGCAGATCGTCAAGGAATTCCACGAGCAGCACAACGTTGACAGCGACTTCGACCCCTGGCGCATTTGTGCGCATGGTCGTGAGTGCATTGTCGCGCGCAAGGGGATCCCGCACCTCTACCCCTCTCCGTGCGGCCCCGTCGAGGCAGTCTACTGTGGCAGTGTGCGCTTCACTGCCCTCAACACTGTGGCCGAAGAAATTGTGGAGAAGGACAACCAACTCAAGAGCCTGGAGCAGCGCGCTGCATCCCTCGCGGACGCTCTCAACCGCGGTGCAGTTTCCATCTAGGAGGAGGGTGATGTCACGGCGCGGCTAGCCACTGGGCTACGTGAACCGCGGGGACATCAGGAGTCGAGGTTAAAGCCCAAGGAAGGAGCTTAATGGAGCTCCAGAGGGCAAACGGACGATGAAGAAACCCGATGATGGGGCTGGAGAGCCTTCTGAGGACAGACAAGACATTGAGGATCAGTAAGTATAGATGATGGACGTTCTCTTTAGGATTCGGCACGCGTGGACTGGCTATGCGGTCATGGTCCGGTGCACGCGATACCGCATGGACTATGGCTTCTAGGATGCCCTAGGAGCAGGATGATGAAGACAGAGCCCTGGAGTAAGCAGGATGACTGTGCATGACTAACAGTTAGTCAGAGGTGATAAGTAAGAGCTTTGGAAGCTCTTTAGTATCACTCAGCATCAGTCAGCGCTTTAGTCAGTGCGCTGGATTAGGACTTCTGCTTTGTGAGCAGTCTAGTCGCTTACTGATTGTTCTCTCTTATTGTTCCTGATTACTGTATGCTTACTACTGTCGCATTACTGTACCATAGTTCGGACTACCGGCCCTTAAGGCCGAGTATATATAAGCGCATCAGGCGCTGGGCTAGAGACTCTCTAAGTCAAGTCTCCTGTCCTTCCTGTACACCTCCTTGTCTAGGAGAATACAGCATTTGTGACCTAGTCACCCAGGGGGAGATTCGTGGCTTGTTTACTTTTACTTGCGGGTGGGACTTGCGAGTGTTCGACTTGTTACTTCAGAACTTCACTAGGATCACGGCTCAACCGGTGACACTAAGGGCCCATTTGGCTGCAGCGTCAGCGTTCAGGGTTAGCGTTTCCTTGGTTGTGCCTGAGGTTGTCACACAATTGTCACAGAAGTAACAAAATGTAACACTATTTGCGTGGTGTGTGATGGGCACTACAACGTCTGTCTAGTAAAGTCAAAGCATTCAAAGCAGCCTTGAATATCTTGAATGCCTGTAGGCATAGTCAGAAAAATGCTGCACTCATGACAGTAATGACTGGAGGTGTTATTGCCATGCAGTTACACTCGATCTTCTGCAAGATCCCAATTCATACTTCAAGTCCTTAGTGGGTTGAAGAACGTCTTGCAGGTCATCTGGCTCACTTTTGGAGACCAATGGGAAAAAAGTATGTATTCCGGAGACTATGTCAGGACTTTCATGTACAGAACATATCACTATTATTCTTTGTGGGTTTCAAGTGAATTTCCCCAGACAAAGGAGCCTGGTCTGAATGAGACTTGTAGCAAGTAATAGCCATAAAAAGGCAGAGAGCAAGCGATGTGAAACAGAAGAAACAGAGAGGAAGAGGAGCGTGACACAGCGTGATGAAACGCTGAATGCCGTCTTGGGCCGGTGTCCAGTCAAAATGCTAGCGTTTTTATTTTGGCAGTAACCCCGAACACTGACGCTGCAGCCAAATGGGCCCTAAGAAAGAAGGTACTGCATTCATCTAAGACATTGCTGCTCATCCAACTAGCTGGTGCTACTTTTCCAAAGCAAGGAATGAGGTGTACACTTGGTAGCATTGGGTAAGTGGTGCGTCAGCCCATCCGGGGCCTGGGTACAGTGTTCTGCATGTTCCAGATATAGCAGGAAAACTGTGTGTACTTATATGTAATGTGGACATCTAGATGTTGTCATTCTAGCCTAGTTGGTAATGTATTTTTTTTTCTACTTTAGTCATCATCGTGGAGGTCCGCCGGTTCAAATCATGGAAGGGCCCTTTTTTTCCCCTTTGTGACTTAGCTGTTTCATGGCTTGGGTCAGAGCACCCGTCAGCCACAACCAAACATCAACAAATAGGTTTCGTTTATCCTTGCCTTTGTCTGTGCCGCCTCCACTTCCCCTCCCTTCTGGCTGCTCGCCCTTGTCAACTCCTCCTCGCCCGCCTCTCCCACCCATGCTCAGTGCCTCCCTTGTCCAGGATTGAAAGGTGTGTGGGCTTTTCCAAACGACCCAAAGACGAGCTTGGCGGCGGGATTTCAATTCGGTGTGTGAACTTTTTTTTTTCTTTCCACACATGCCTCTCGCTGTCGCCCATGCAAACTGGCCTACCTCCACTTTCCCACCCGTGTCCATTCGCCCGCCTCCATCTACCCACATCTGCCTGCACTGAGTTTGCTCCGCCCATCCAGGATTGAAAGGGTGTGGGCTTTTCCAGATGACCCAAGAATGAACTTGGTGGCGGGACTATAATTCAGTGCGTGAGCTTGGACCTCTTTTTTTGCTTTCTTTCCGCTTACATTTGTTTCTCTGTCGTTCATTCACGTCCCCACTCACTCACTCACACAGGTGACTGCGGGCAGAGGCCTATCCCTGCTTTCCTGCCTGTGCCCGCTCGCCTCCACCCACCTGCCCGTGCACATCTACCTCACCTCGCCCGCCTCGCCTCTGAACCCTTTCCCAGTGCAGTGCCTCTCAAGTTCAGGATTGAAAATTGTATGTCCAAACGAATCTTTTTTTTTCTTTGTGCTTACATTTGTTTCTCTGTTGTTCTCCCCCACGGGAATGCCCACCCACGTCTCTGTGCCGCAGACGCAGACACAACAACCTCAGTTCCCACTGGGAGTCAAGTTGGAGGCGCAGCGTCCGCCGTCTGCGTTAAAGCAGCACCCGCAGCAACCACAACAACAACCGACACAACGCAACGCGTTCCCAGGCTCAGTGTCGGATCTCGTGGCCTCTTTCGAGAATGTGAAGCAGAAAGGTGGGCACTTCCACTTATCCACCAGGGGTTATGCAGCTGTGCTGAATTGTACTCGCTTTTCATCCGCCGGGGAACAGCAGCACACCGATGACGAACTTGGACCAGGTACACAAGTTACTTGATGGCGGGTACTCGAACATGCCACAGCCGCAGGACATCGAGAAGTGAGTGCACTGTGCTTTTACGATATGGGTGATTGATTCGACTTCTGGGCTGGGCGACATAGGCCCAAGCACTATGTGCCACGCAATCCATACCAGGCCCCATCATACTACCCGCAGACGACAAACCCAATCCTAAGCTCTCCGCGGCTCTTCGCGCAGCTTGACGTCGAGACGCTCTTTTACGTGTTCTACTCTTTACCGGGCACATACCAGCAGTAAGTGGTTCTTCGTTTTGGTGTGCACCTTGGATACCAGTGAGTACTAATACCAATGTTGTCACCGACGTGCTAGGTTCCTCACGGCGAAGGAAATGAAACGGCAGTCGTGGTCATCCATGCGCACCTGCCTACCTCCGCTTTCCCACTGTGCCCACTCACTTCTGCCTGCTCATGTGCAGCCGTCTTCACCTGCATGCATTCACCCCATGCACCTGTCCCATGCACCGCTGTGCCTTCCCTGTCAGCCTGCCTATGCATGATCTGGGTGAGTAGTTTTTGTTCTCTATGCTTGTGATCACATTTGATGACAAGTCCCACTGCCTCCATCACCGTCCGGTTCTTACCATTCCAACACTACATGGGCAACGTCCGCATGGGTGTAGCAGAGGCTTTTATACTGCAGTCAGAGGCTGTCCAAGCCAGCCACAAGTCTGTATGACGTTGGCCCCGATCTCATGAGGCATCGCATGAGGCCAGGCGAGGGACAAGACCCAAGAAGCCTGTTTGTTGGTGTATGATGACTTCCAAATGCCCATCACGCGAGTAGTATTAGCATGTTCATTATACAGAATATTAGATGGTTGCCACATTCTGTAAAAAAGACAAATCGACTCAAATTAAATCAAATTTCAAGTGCTTGGTGGATCTGAATTATCGTAACTTGCAGGCAAAGTTACCATAGCTCGGGCACATTTACCATAACTCGGGCAAATTTACATAAATTTGAGGTCATTTATTTTGTCTAACATTATATCCTCGTACATTTACACAACCGTCTCAAGTGCCTCAAGCTATTCAAATTTTGAAAATTGGAGTAACTTACGCTAGACTTGTACAAAGTTGGCGATTCCGGTTTTCCTGATGCTCCATGTTCCGTCCTTGCCTGAATCGGGGGCTGCTGTAGGTGAAGGTGGATCCAACCCCATGTCATCCAGATTCATCTCAGCAACATACCAA
>QLOT01001736.1:0-12995 GCA_003313875.1 Russula aff. compacta
AAGCGTCCACCATAACACTAGCACACTGGCAGCAATACCTGGGATGGACTAAAACACCGTTCATTATTCGCACCGACCATGCAAACCTCCAATACTGGAAGTCTCCAAAGAATCTCAACAGAAGAACGGCTAGATGGCACGCTGACCTACAAGAGTACGACTTCACCCTGGAATACATCCCGGGGAAGACAAACACAGCAGCCGATGCACTCTCAAGACCGCCAGGAGCAGATTCGGGGGAAGAAGACAATAAGGCAATCACCATATTTCCCCCTGAACGAATCAGGGCAGCCAAAACAACCCCCACAACTGCACGAGGTCAAACCATCGTCCCCAACATAAAAGAAGTAAAACGAGCCATTGTGTCCCATGCCCATGACCACCCCACAGTGGGGCACCCTGGCAGAGATGAAACGTTGAGAAAGGTGCAATTAACCTACTGGTGGCCAGGGATGAAAACCTGGATAGCGGAATACATCAAAGGATGCGCAACATGCCAACAAGCGAAGATCCTCACCCACAAGAAGAAAGTCCCATTATTCCACATACCTACACCCGAGGGAACAAAGCCCTTCCAGAGCGTGGCAATGGACCTCATCACTGGATTACCCCTACGGAATGGTCTTGATGCCATACTCACCGTTGTCGACCAAGGATGCTCACATGCAGCAATTTTCCTGCCATGTAGTACCTCCATCACAGGGCCAGGTGTGGCCTGGTTATACCTAAAACATCTTTACCCATGGTTTGGCCTTCCCACCAAGGTGATCAGCGACAGGGACCCCCAATTCACGTCACACTTTGGGAAAGCACTCACCAGACGACTGGGCATCCAACAAAACTTATCTACCGCGTTTCACCCCCAAACTGATGGGCTCTCCGAGCGAAAGAATCAATGGGTAGAACAATACCTAAGGCTGGTGACAGCAGGACAACCCAAGGATTGGACGGAGTGGCTCCCGATCGCAACGGCAGTGCACAACAACCGGAGGAACAGCACCACTGGGCTATCGCCCAATCAGATCCTCTGGGGATATGAGCCACCACTACATCCAGCCGATAATGTTCTTACAAACAATGAAATGGTTGAAACAAGGGTACAGAAGATGGAAGAGGCGAGAGACAGGGCAATCAAGGCCATCAATCAGAAGGCACAGAACATTCCACTGGCCCAGTTCAAGCCCGGAGACCAAGTATGGCTTGAGGCAACCCACCTGAAACTCCCCCATCAAGGGTCCAAGCTGAACCCCAAAAGATATGGACCCTTCAAAGTGCTAAAAGAGGTATCACCAGTTGCGTACCTCATTGACATTCCCACCTCATGGCAGATCCACAACGTGTTCCATGCAGGACTCCTTACCCCATACAGGGAAATAAAAGAATACGGGCCCAACTATACCCAACCAGCGCCGGACCTCGTGGGAGGTGAAGAACAATACGAGGTAGAACAAATCAGAAGCCACAGGGTCCACGGAAGAAAGAAAACCCTGCAATATTTGATAAAGTGGCGGGGCTACCCCGGAAGTGATAACACCTGGGAACCAGCTGACCAGGTGTTCGCCCCGGATCTCCTTCGGGAGTATCACAAGCGCTGGCCCTTGAACGACATAAAAGGGAAGCAGAAACCCCCGGCAAAAGCAGCAGCTCACAAAGCTTCTACCCCTCGTCCTCCTCCCACCATTGCTCTCACAGCTGAAGAACTAGCATGTCTGGCCCATCCACCACATCCTCCCCACTCCCAGTCCCAGCACCCCGTCTCCCCGGAGGCCTTGAGCCAATGGAACTTCAATATCCAGCAGAGGAGGCTCCTGCACCAGCGGCCACTGGAGCCACCTCGGAGCCTATCACCGTCCCCACCTTCTCCATCGGCCCCGGCGTTATCGCCATTCCAGGCCCCCTCCATAACCTCGAGACCAACGACCACTGGGAGGGGCCCCTCTCCCCTGCCACTGTATCAGCCGTCGTCGACGGCCACGATAACCTCACTCCCACCCAGCTACGAGCCCTCATCAAGGGGCTTGCCACCACCATACAACAGCGACGCGCCGAGGAGGAGAGGCAACTTAGTGCCCTCCGATGCCAATGCAACGATGTCAACAGGGAACGACTCGCCCTTAAGGAACGGGTCAAGGTCCTCGAGGAGCCGATGGAGTGTCCCGAGGGCTATCAGGAGAACGACGGCCGCCTCCCCAACTTCACCATCCCCACCAAGGATGGCGAGCAACTCACCCACTTCATCAAACAGCTCGACAATGGGCGAGTGGCCGGCCTGCCCGCCTCAGCAAGCAGGGAATCTGACGCGCGCGTGGTTGAGCTATACGCGCACCAGGACTCTTGGGATAGGCCTCTCGAGCCCCTTCCTCACTGGCTCAGGGCCCAACTTTGGGGTGACCACGTGGACTACTGGCCACTTGAGGAAGCCCTCCTCGAGCTCGACAACTGGACGATCCACGCTGAGGTTCTCAGGTACCGCCGGCTTGACCAGGAGGGCGACCAACTCCAGCGAGAGGTCAAGCGGGTGGAGGCGGATTTTAGGGCCGTTGTTCAGGCCAAATCCGCCTCAGAGGATCGCCTCATTGCGGTGCGGCTGGCGGACAAGGTCCGCTACATCGGAATCGACGAATTCAAGCCCCAGTTGGGACGATGATCTGGTATGAAGAATGGACGAGGACGTCCCTTCTAGTGGAAGGGTGATGTAACCGGCTTGGGGTAAGCATTCAACTGCTTGCGCTCCTGTAAGTTGTGGAACCGGCCAGGAGTCTGTCTAGACCATTTATGTTTGTGTGCGCCTGAGGCACTGTACTATAAATTTTGGTGTGCACCCCATTCTTGTGGGATCCCTTATTGTTCATTGGGATCACATGCTTCTTGGGTCCTCATGACCCACTGTCAACTCCTTTTAGACGCACCCATTGTTCTCTTCTTGGTACTCCCATTGTTCCCAGCCCGCATCTTAGTTTCTCCCTACTATACTGAGTACTGTTACCCCTTTGGGATCCTAGGATCCCCTCCTCTATAAGTAGAGACTCATAGCTACCTTGTACCAGCAAGTTGAGTCTCCTGTCAATCACAGTGGCTTACTCTTCACTACTTCTGCATTAAGGGGTGGCTACAGTGTTGCAGCACTGCAAGCGGGAACCCAATCTACTTCTATTAGTCCTCTAAGACACTACAGAGTCTTAGCTATAGTCTTTTGTTGCTGTCAAACCCTTGGCGGTGACATGCTCCATGTGATGATGATTGAGGCACGTGATGCATCACACATTTGCGATTTTCTCGCATGGGTTGTTATCATATCTTATCTACTGCCCAAAATTAGCCCTGCATTGACTACATCGATAAATGATTGTTAAATTACCAGAATTTTATCGCGGAAAATTAAATAAATTTGGAAACATTGTCTGACTGAACGGGACCTATTCCTATATTTGGGGCTCCTGTGAGGCATATGTGATGACTTATGTAATAATAAAAAAGGTGCAATCAAACTCTGCTCCACTCGGTAACTACCGATAAACTAGATGCCCAAAATTTTTTTTTTCGACGCAGACATGGTTTTCCGAATCTGCTGTAAACCCTACAATCACCTGTGAGTTGAGGAATAGATCAACGTGGATCATGTGGATGTCAGAGCACCTGTCAGCCACACGCACGTGCGCGCCATTTGGGGGATGGGGAGAGGCAGCAATTTGCCTCGGGCTGGCCACCTCTTTTCATCACAGTATCTTGGAGTCTCTGAAATTCCGCATCCAACCACGTGACGTGTTCAAAGTCCGATGATTCCAACAACTTGGCCAATCACATGGAGAGAACGAAATGTTGGCGCGCACAGTTACATTTTCTGTAAAAAAATAATTACATTAAATTACAATATATTAATTATTTCAAAAATATCATCCACAATGCACAGAATGTGGACGAGCCGACATGTTTCCCAACATCAACCTAACCCTATCCCCACCTATCCCCATCAACAACAATGACGCTCCTCCGCGTTCTTCCTACGCATTGAATGACAACCAGACCAAGTGCCCACCCCTTGGGTGACAACAGGTGAGACTGCCCACGCCACCAGGCAAGATATGAGGGTGCCATGCGATGTCGCGCGCCCGTGCACAGCACCCTTGTGGGTCTCCCTTGAAGCACGTGAGACGCCACCCGATGCACTCTTATTGGCTTGCCTCACGCATGCGCACATGGTGCCCTTGTAGGTCTGGCCCGCAGCACACGCAACACAACCCAGCGCGCGTATGCTACATTTCATGGCGCGCGCCCGGTCGTCCCGCCTCGCGCGCACATGACATCACAACATGGTATCCTTGTGGGAATCACACGGTGTCCCTATGGATCTGGCTTGCAGTTCGTGCACGCGAGGGTGCACAACACAACCCAGCTCGCCCCCATTGGCCTGCCTCACGTGCTCACAGGACATCGCATGGTGTTCCTATGGGTTTGACTCGCAGCGCGTGCACGCGAGGGTGTACAACGCTGCCCAGCCCACCCCATTAGCCCACTCCCCGCGCGCGCACACAACATTTCACAGCGCTCCTGTGGTTCAGGCTCGCAGTGCACACATGCGAGGGTGCGCACCCACCCCGCCCCCATTAGCCCACTCCCCACATGCACACAACATTTCACGGTGCCCCTGTGGTTCAGGACCGCAGCGCACACACGTGAGGGTGCGCACCCAGTCCGCCCCCATTGGCCCGCTCCCCGCACGCACACAACATTGCACAGCGCCCTGTGGTTCAGGCTCGCAGTGCACACACGTGAGGGTGCGCACCCAGCCCACCTCCATTAGCCTGCCCACCACACACACAACATTGCCAGCACTCCTGTGGGTCCGGCTCGCAGCGGAGGCATGCGATGGTCCACAACACTGCCAGGCACCCTCGTGGGTCAGCCTCGCGTGCGTGTGGGCATCATTCCTCTCCCAGAACTTATTGTTGTATTTCATTACATATATTGTACACATAATAAAAATGACCTGTGCTCCCATTGACTCGTCCTGCGTGCGTGCGTAACATTGGCCATGACCTCATTTATACACTGAATGATTGACTTGGCCAAAAAAAAAGTAGCTGAGTTTAAAAATAATTTTTTCATTAGTGTATTTTATACTAATAAATGAATTATCAAATTAATTTTTATCGTACTACTTGTGAACACGTGATGTAGCCGCATTCTGGGAACATGGTCTTCGGTTGCAACCGAGATGCGGAGCTCATTTTGTCACGTGTTTGTCACGTGGTTGGATGCGGAATTAGGCCAACTGTATCTTGGCAGCATCCTGTCACGATGCCATCCTTTCCGAGTTCTCGACAAAGGCCCTTTATACACGGTGCTGACACCAAAGAACATTTCCCTACTCACAATGACTGACCAGGATGGTGAGCATGCGCGTGGCCAGGCGGCACAGGCAGTTTCACTCTTAGACAGGAACTGATAATCACCAGGCTTCGTGGTGCGCCGCAGCTGCCTGTTCTGCACAGCTCGCTCCGCTCTCGTCTGTTCTCCATGATAGGTCGTGCTTCATCTATTGGCATCTCCTCTAGGTGTCATGGGCTTGTCAGCGGTTACCAGGATCTGGATCGTTTCGTTCATCTCTCACCGCCCACGTTTCCCCAACTGGCGGTCACATATGCCCACTGCAGTCAGCACGCTGCACAGGGTATTCTTCACCATCATACAGTAGTCATCATCTTTGTAGTGAAGGATCAACTGACAGAAATAAAGACTTTAGCATATGAACATTTGAATGCTAATAGCTTTTCACGCGTGATGGGTTGTACACTGGTAATCGTGATCGATCCCCTAAATGGCATTCTCCGGGTGGCTCGATTATGTGTGTGGCAAAGGTTCGAGTTCGAGGACAGAATGACGGTTGTTACGTCACTGTACCACATTTATTTTAGTACAACACACCTCAATGATGAACGATGAACGTTGAACGATGTACGATGAACCTTTCATCGAACTCTCATCAGCATATCCGATGGCCCGGGCCCAAGAATCGATACCCATCACTCAGCATTTATCTGCTCGTACCTCAGGCTCTGGGTCGTCAGTTTCCCCAGATGGCCTCCTGGATGGCTCAGTGGCAGGCAAGGAGTCGGTTGAGGTACAAAGGCGAGGTAGGTCTCGTACCCAGCGTATGTGACGAGCAGTGGCTGATCAAACGCAGATCAGGCGACTATCGACATACTTCCAGACAATACCCTCTTGCAGATATTTTATTTCTTTGGAGGGGAGCCCGATATCTCCCATGAGTGGTGGGAAAAGCTGACACACATATGTCGAAGATGGCGAGATATCATCTTTGCATCACCGCGCTTTCTGGATCTGCGACTTTTATGCACCAAGAGAACGCCCTCAAGGACATCCCTGGATATCTGGCCACCGTTCCCCATCACCATATCCTCTTTTGACCAGGAGTTAGATGACGAAGGTCAAGACAATATTGTTGCAGCACTCGAGCATTGTGATCGTGTAATCCGGATTCACGTTGAAGGTTTTTCACTGAAAATGGTCCTTGCTCTGATGCAAAAGCCATTCCCGGTTCTGACAGATCTTGATATTGTATCACCCGATATGGTAGCACCGGTTCTTGACGACAAATTCTTGGGAGGATCTGTGCCACATCTTCAATACTTCTCCTCATGGGGCATTGCATTTCCCACATTCCCCAAACTTGCTTTGTCTTGCAGTTCCTTGTCCAGACTTAGACTTTCGAATATCCCGATCGCCGGATACATTTCACCCGAGGATATGGCCACCTGTCTGGCCACGTTGCACAGTCTCAAGCACTTTTCCATTCGATTCGAATCCCCTCGATTTCGCCCCGACCAAATACGTTTTCCTCCGCCAACCCGCGCCATTCTCCCCGCACTTGCTCACTTTGAATTCAAAGGCGCCAGCAAATGGTTGGAAGACCTCGTTGCCCGAATCGATGCCCCCAAACTCGTCGGGCTTTATATACGACTCTTCATAGACCCTATGTTCAATATTCCACAACTCCACAAGTTCATCCTTCGCACAGAAAGTTTCGCGTCACTCAATTCGGCTCGGATCGTGGTTTATCGTTTGGCTACCAACATTCATCTTGGACCCGTATCTTTGGGGATTATTTTCAGGGAGCCAGACTGGCAGCCCTGGTCGATGGCACGGCTATGCAGTCAGCTTCCACTTCTTCTCTCTCCTGTGGAGCGTCTCTACATCTACGATGATAGGTCTGTGCAAGCACGGCAGGGGAATGGCTTCAACCCCACACAGTTTTTGGAACTTTTTCACCTGTTTCCAGCCGTGCAACATCTATATATATATAGAGAACTGAGGCCACTCGTTGCGCGGGCACTGCAAGGGCTCACAGAGGACAGTGCCACAGAGGTGTTGCCATCTTTGCGTCGCCTTGTTGTCCAAGGCCCTTCGCCAGCTAGGTTTGAACAGAACGGCATCAAAGAATTCATCACTGCGCGTCGGAACTCGAATCGTCCTGTCGGTGTCGAGTGGAATTGGAATGGATGAGCACTGACTAGTACTGACTAGTACTGACTCTCCACCCACTTCACTCGTGTGTCGACCACGATGCCGCGTCTCGCTCCGTCTATGTCATCGCAGCGCCCAGCCAAATGGGCCGACTCCCTTCCCCTTTCATTACTTACCTTTCATCCTGTCTTCGCCCTCACCACCTTGTCTTCGCTCGTGTGACCTCCCAGCCCACCCTGACTGCCGTTCTCTGCATTGCTGGCACAGCCCCAGCCACTTCGATGCCACTCGACCTTTGTTCGAGGGGATCCGTGCAGACCGTGTCACCGCCAGTCAATATGATTAGCGGATTGGAGTTGGATTCGGTCTCGGTTACTGTGCGTCCACTGCCCCTTTCTTCTTGTTCTCACTGCCTCCCCTCTGCTTTTTCTTTAATCACTTCGCCTTCTGTTTCCCTTTCATGCCACCAATACGTCAACCCCCTCTACGTTACTGACCAAGTTGACGCCCTGCACGATAATGCTTCGGATGGTCACTCTTAGCTACAGGTCTCAGGTGTATAGGAAAAGCCCCCTTCTCGTTGCTGGAAAAGTAGTGTCTCCGTTGAGCGCGCCTGCGTCTTCTTTCCTTGCTTTCCTTTGTGTGCTTCTAAGATCTCCCAGAACGCGTCCGTGTCCTAGAATACGTCAAGTCCCTCGCCCCTTCCTGTTCCTCTTCTCTCTCTCTCGCACTGTTGCTCCTTCGCCCCTCTCTCCTTCCTCGTATCTTGTTTCTTGGTCTTACTAGGTCGCCTGCTTCCCGCGGTCGAACCGAACACAGCGTGCGCGCAAGCTATTCGCTGGTGATGTCGATACTTTTTTGTTTTTTATTCTTTGATGCCAGGGATCCCTCTGAACCTGGTAAAGCCTTTTATCGCGTTTGAGGCGTATTGTGATTTCTCTCGCATAGCGAAGCAGCCTCTACATGCAACCGACTTACCGAACTTGGACGCTCATCCATACATGACCCATGCTTGGCATCTCAACGTCCCGCCAGGTGACACTTCATGCCATCCTCTTCCTAAGAGGAGTATACACCAGAGGTGCTGCCTAGGGATATCACACGTTCCTGCTCGTGACGAGCGACCAGACGCGCGGGCGTGACTATGCGGTACTTGTCATAGCAAGCTCCAGGTTGGCCTGCACGACATCCCTTACTTGGTTCCTCACCGCAGCCATGCTCGTCGAACTCTGCCTCCTCCTACGTTCACCATGCTCGACATCGTGACATCTCCGCTGGACGTCACCACCTTTACGAGCCAGTTGAGTCGTGACTCACACCTCGTTTCTCTTGTCCTCGTCGATCTCGCACCCCGCCCACGCGCCGCAGCGCAAGTTCGCTCAACTCGCTCGATTACCCAGATGCATCCGCTGTAGCTGGCGTGCAAGCGGAATGGTATTGTGGTATAAACCATGGCGCGAGAGAACAGCCTCATGTATATCCTCCGCCCGTGGCTTGTGAATGTACGGGAAAGGTCATTGGGTGGGAGAAAGATGGTCGTAAACTGAATGCAGCAAGGCGTCGAATGTGCGCTCCACTTTACAATCTATCCATGTTCAGTTTTTTCTACTCACCGTTGGCGATTCTCGTTCACGTTCGTTGCTGACTATTGAGACAGCTACATTGGTTCACGTTGCTATGATCTAGTCTCATGGTGTGCGGTATTGTGGGGTGGGATTAAGTGTCGGAACCAAGGATCTCAGCCACGTGGAAGCACCCGTCAGCCCCTCTTGCAATCCTTCACCTACACTCTCGCACACCGCCTCCCTCGCTTCGCTCGTCCCCCCCTCAACGACAACGACTGCGAACAGATCACAGCACCTCCCACCTTCAAGACTGCCGTTTCCCTTCTGGCTGTCATCGCCTTTTCTCTCAAGCCTCAGCCACTGGCGTTTGGAATGTCTGAAGCGA
The DNA here is from genome assembly GCA_003313875.1 of Russula aff. compacta. NCBI lineage: Eukaryota > Fungi > Basidiomycota > Agaricomycetes > Russulales > Russulaceae > Russula > Russula aff. compacta. The sequence goes on from QLOT01001736.1 coordinate 9,436, forward strand.
AGGTGTTAAAAGCATGAGCTAATCGCATCGTCTTCCGTCCTCATGGCCCCTACTTTTGGTTTTCTCCTTTTACCCTTGACTTATGCAACGACGATCGATACGGTCACAACTGCACAGCACCAATACGCCTGCATTATATCATTTTTTGTTTTTCTTTCTCGACGTTTACTTAACATTCTTCCTGCATGACAACATTGCGTACAAACCAGACCGCCTCTTTGATATCTCCGGATGCATGTACTTTGTATTTAAGGCCTTCTCTCTCTCGAGGGAAAAAACGGTACAATCGGAATTTAGTGTGTTTTTCCTTTTTCTTCTGCGTGCCATCGTTTCTCACTGGTCTCGACACTACGCTTGTGGATCCGCTGTTCACAACGCATCAATTTTTCCTCTGATCTCGACACTCCTGACCGTGGAACCCCTGCCCATGGGTGTCTTCCCTTTTGCCCCACTTTTTCGCCGTTCTTTCTAAGAGTCATCCTTCATTCATCTCTCTTAATTTCAGGACAACCGCCGTGCCCTCGCCGCCAATCCAAGCTACAGCGCTGACGCTCCACCTCTACTACAAGCCATTCTGATGCATATACCCTGCTGACCCGGTCAGGCACCTCGTGGCGCTTGAGGTATGCTAGATTCCCTCCATTAGATGATGTAGCCTATGCATCCGGCCAAACGCTCGTAAGCCCTCGACCCTCGCTGGGCGTCTCCGTGTCTCTCTATGCAGCATGCTACATTATGCTCACAAACGGGTCCCTACATCCGCTGTGCCGAGGAAAGGGGTATCTCCATGTTCGCGATGGGCGACTGGATGTGCGCGTGGCTGGGCGGCACGGAGCACTGATGGTTTCAAGCTCGCTAAACTCCGTGCCTAGCTTTGCCGCGCAGTGCATGGTGGTGTAAGATAAGCCTCGGAGCCACGCTCGGATCAGCCCGGATCAGCCACGTCGGAGCACCCGTCAGCCACAAACAAGTCTTTCCTCTTTCGTCACTTTCAACACGCTCTCACCCATCGCCCATCACCGCCGTTGCCCACTGCCTCGTCACATATCCATTCCTCACCCATCATCGCCTCCTGCCCCTCAACGACAAACAGGCCTCGAGCAAATCACGCCAGCTCCCGTCCAACCAGCCTCGATCCCGAATCGACGCCGCGTGGCACACACGGCCAACGATGGCCAGCGCAGAACATACACGGGCAAATACCACATCCTCCTGCCTCCCTTAGCCTCATATTTCCCTCTCCACTTTCCCTTTTATGTTAATTTTCATATCTCTTGGCATCCACGGACGACACTCCGGAGTTAGAGCACGCGGCGCACATACACCCTTAATTAGACTTTAGTATATTCCATTGACACCTGCTAAGTACCCTACATTCATCCACCTCATCTCATCACACATATGCACGTACCACCACACTTACCTCTTTTAGAATTATACCAAAGCTGCATGTATATAAGCTGCGTCCTCACTCAAGGACAGGGGAGCAGCTCTAGGTTCGAGAATACCAGTCTGCCCATTTTCTCTTTGGTCTTGCATTCCGATTCCTCTCATCTCTTTCTCTCTCTCACAGCCCGCGCGTCGCACTACCGAGTTGTCTTCCGGAAAGCGCGTCAGGCTACTCACGATCGTCTTGCAGGCGCCGCGCTCACGCAGTCGCCTTTGGTACGCTCCCGTCCGCCGCTACCTCGCTGACCCCTTTTCTCTTTAGGATCCATTTTCCCTTGTTCCTTGCCTTCTCTTGTCTCCTCTGCTTGTCTCTCCCCTCTCATCTCTACCCCCGCCCTCGTCATCTATACATCCACCGTTTGGGGTAACTTGACATGCGAGACTCGTTATCCCGGGCGGCGCGATAGTGCTCTTTCTCATTTGGGTTTAGCCCATCACCCTCTCCTCGGATGACGCGCATTCACTCGCGCAGCCACTAGCCAAGCTACAGTGGCAGTGATGAGGTATTGAACCCTCACTCAGCATGTCGGCATCCTATTATGCAGTGCTCTATGCCATCCTCTCCGAGTCCCTGACAAGTCCATTCATTCACGATGCCAGGAGCAAGGGCATTTCCCTGCTCATGATGAACGACCGGTGTGGTGAGTTGTAGGCGTGGCCAGGTGGCACAGGTGAATTCAATCTTAGATATGAACTGGTAATCACTCACCTTCGTCGCGCACCGCAGCTGCCTTTGTCTGCGCTGTCCTGCACAACTCGCCCCTCTCCCCTCTGTTCTTCATACCTGCCGCACATGGCCTGCTGGCACTCCCGCGGGGTCCTTGCTCAGATCTTGATAGATTCCCTCAAACCCTACTGCCCACACTCCCCCGAGTGGTGACCACTATACTTATTTACTGTAAATTACAGTCGGCACCCTGCACGGGGCATTCTTTAGCACCATGCGGTGGTCATCGTCTTTGCACTGGAAGTAAAAGATGAATTGACGGAAATACAGATTGCATGAACATTTGAATGCTAATAAATGTTCGGGTTGTGCGCTGATAACTTGTAGTCCATGAATTGATCCCTTAAATGACATTCTCCGGGTGGCTGCATCGGATCAGTCACCGGCGCTTGCTGGTGGTCACATTTTAGTACAACACGTGCGAAACTTGCAGCTTCACCCTGCAGTCCTCATTGACGATCTCCCACCAGTATATTCAGGGAAATCCGATGGCCCCAGAATCAATCCGCATCACTCAGTCTTTCTCTCCTCGTACCTCTGGGTCGTCAGTTTCGCCAGATGGCCTTGTGGATGGCTCTGTGACAGGGCAACATTCCACAGATCGCGACGAGTTGGTTGAAGTACGAAGACGAGGTAGGTCTGGTACCCAGTGCCTGTGACAATCAGTGGCTGATTAAATGTAGACCAGGTGACTATTGACATACTTCCGAACGATGTCCTGTTGGAGATATTTCGTTTGTATGGACGGGGGTATGATTTCCTCCCAGTGTTCTGGTGGCGACCCTTCACCGGCGTATGTCGAAGATGGCGGGAGATGATCTTTGCATCACCGCACTTTCTGGGTCTGCGAATTATATGCACAGAGAGATCACGCACGAGGACATCACTGGATATCTGGCCACGGACTTCCTTTTCCGGTAACCACCACCTCCGCGGCAAAACCTACCTCGCCAGCGCGAATAGTGGAAACCAGTAAAGAAATACCATAAACTTCTTCTCCATACTCAATACCCTATACAAACTACCATACTACGTGCCCAACAAGGCATCATAAGAAATACAAATGCCAGCATCGCCCCTAGCAGGGCGAGAGCATGACAGTATACCCCAAACCACAGGGCCTACGCGCTCTTCATCACGTTTAAACAACAACAGAATTAACAACTCCCCCCCTTCACAGACACAGCCAGGCGTAGCAGGAAAGCAGACCCCGACCCCCCCCTCCGTATGCTCGCCTAACGCTGAAAACGCCCCGCGGAGATCAGCGCCAGGCGCACACGTGGCATCCCCACGGCTCACGAGCGGGCTCCCCCATAAGCTGCTCGCAATCTCCGCGGAAATAGGACGTGCAATTCATAAGTACAAGACCGTACCAACGCTCAAA